>LOJH01016018.1:6384-23090 GCA_001685095.1 Ellobius talpinus | reverse complement strand
TTTGGAGATCAATCCTTTGTCTGATGTGGGGTTGGTGAAGATCTTTTCCCATTCTGCCCAATGTGCCTTACCCTCTGTGAAGAGTGGATGAAGTGGAGTGGGGGGTATGTGGAGGGAATGGGAGGAGGGGAGTGGGAACTTAGATTGTTATGTATAATGAAGAAAGATGGACTGTTTTCCTTTTAAAAATAATAAAAACAAATTAGAAGAAAAACAAATTAACAAAAACATTTTTCCACAATGTAAACTCATTTTTTTATTTTTGTTTCCGGTTGACTTGAAAATAGTGATGCAGGACATTGCTCTAGTAGTAATTTTGGACCATAAGATGACTCCTGAGAGGCATGGCAATATACCACAGTCTCTAAATAGACTAGTTTCAGATTCCCCATATGTTTAATAAATAGGATCTTGTTTAATTTTTGGTTTTCTTTCTTTGTTATGGTGTACTCTATCACAACCTAGTCTAAATCAGTAGAACTTAAAACTTATAATCTCAAGGCAATTACAAATTGAAATAGAAATTGAAAGCAAGGTAACAATATAAGAACTTATTACACCTGTTAGAATAAAAATAATCTTACATAATGCAAACAGAACAACAGCAGTAGAAATGGAAGTTATTTATCTAGATTAAAAATATTGCTGACGTAAAGTCAGCATTGGGTTTTTAAGAGTCTAAACTGATGACAGCATGTGCAATATTGCCAAGTTTCTACTCAGTGGGCACAAAAAGTCATGGCAGTATTCATCAGAATTAATAACAAAGGAAAACTTGGTCATCAATGAGTTTGCTGGGTGTGCTGTCACGTTTTTAAAATTGTGAAGCAAATATACAGTCTTGCATTTCTGAAAAAAGTTTTCACAAAGGACAGTATTTTAAAACATTGCACCACTGTCTGAATGGAAAAGAGAAAAAAAGATGAATCATGGTTGTTAGTGGTCACTGCATTTCCAGATAGATATCAGAACAAGTAACCCAGGAGTGAAAGGAAGGTGGACCAAGCTTGAACTTGGTAAGGACCGTGGCTTGTGATATTGGAGATCACTGACTTTAGGCTTGCCAAGATTGGTTTGATTCCTGACTCTACCACTTCCAAATACTTTGGTCTTATGGAAGTAAAGTGAACTCTTTGGAAAATGAGCTCGCTGGTTACCATCTTATCTGGTACTTGGAATAATTCAACCAAAGGAAGCAGGTAACATGACTTAGAATATTATGAGTGTTCAAGCAGATTGTGCTAGAATTTCTGGGGATCTTCCCCAAGAAATAGCTAAAGTAGCTCTCTCTCCAGAGGTAAATAGGGAAAGTAATTCCCAAGCTATCTACAAGAAAATTCATCTCAAGGAAATAGGACACTCGGCGAGACAAGTCTTCGGAAGTTAATCCAGTTCCCACAATAACCTGTCCTACTTCTACCAACCCATTTCCATAAAGTTTCCTCTTCCTAATGTTCACTTGATTTGAAACTAAAGATTGTTTTCATATTCTTGCTTACTAAATTTTCCTTTCCCTTACCTTTGAACACTCCCTTATACTCTCGCTCTTCCTGATGGAAAGCAACCCTCATTTAAAGGGTTAAAGTGGATTCCTTGATTCTGAAGTTGAAACCAACAGAAATGTATTATATTTTATGATACTAGAAGAACTTTGTGTTTTGTTTTTTCCACCCTTCTGAAAATATGTAAGACCTCCTCTTCTTCACTTTGTATTTTTAATTTGTTTTCTCTCCATGTCAGGCAGGGATTCCCCCGAGTTCCTGTTCTTCTGATGTGTGTGTAAAATTGAGAAAGTGATTAGAAAATTACTTTTTTTTAACTGTGAAAAGCAATCAGAGCTAATACACACAAGAACTAATTACCGTGAAGATGGATGATGTGCTTTGCTATCCAATCATATTCTATTTGTTAAAGGTGATGCATTCTAAGTGGCTCCATCTTGCCTTCATTTAAATAGAAAAAATGAAAGAAATAATCACTGGGCAGAACCGCCTAGTGAACATTCTCATGAACATCCAAATCCAGGTCTCAGGGTGAATTGAACCTGTTTGGTTCCTGTTTAACCTTTCAGGGCCACTCAGCTGCTAGGAACCTTTGGTGTGGGAGAAGATGCATGAGGAGGTCAAGGAAGCTCATTTCTTTTCTCTTCCCCCTTTACACAGCATTGTGAGGTTCCTATGCACTAATGACTGTTGGAGCTTAGAAAACCAATAATCTAATTCATGTTATGTAAGTAAAGTGTAGCCCTTTCTAATGTGGTTACAAGACACCTATTTTTCCTTCTCCTGATTGCCCCCACTAAGTGAGGCTTCTCTCACAGAAGTTGCAGGCAGTTGTCCCCAGATTCACTTTTCAGTCTTTATGTTGATGACCACATCAGCAGCATTTCACTCTTCTAACTAACCTCTTCTATTCAAAGTGGGACCTCTTGCTGGTTTTAAACCACAGCCAACAGTTTTCCTGTGGCCTCAGAGGCTTTGTCCCTTATCCCTGTTTGGCAGTCTTCTTTCCTTTCTATTTTCATGAAAGTTCTGTGATGCACCATTGATTCCACTCCCGACTTCCTAACCCTACTCTTAAAGACATTTGTGGCGATGCTCACCACCACGTTTCTAGAAGTTCACGAATTCTGCATTTTTCCTTTTTGAGGTAGTTGGTGATTTCCAGCCTAGAAAGAGAAGCTTGGAAATCCCTGCCGTTCCCTCCTCCTGCAAAATAGCCGCCTCTTCTCTTTCTGTCCCCTCTCCCAGTCTCAGACTTTTTCTCTTTATCTCATCATATTTAATTTTTAACAATTACATGAATATTATTCAGAAGTTGATCACAGTGGTTTATACATGTAGTCACAGTCCTTAGGTGATTGAGGCAAGGAGAATTATGGTGAGTTTGAGGCCATCCTAGACTACACAGTAAGTTCCAGGCCATCCTGGCTACCTAGAAAATCCTCTCAACATAAATAAACTAACAAAAAACTAAGTACTAAACATCTTGACTAAATTGTATAACATACCTCATGGTAATTATTTTCTTGCAAAAAGTTTCTTTGTAGTAATAATAACTGCTATGACAAAGACACTTCCAAATCTCAGTAAATTAGCACAGAACCAGTTCATTTCTTACACATAGAAAGTTGAATGCAGATGTACTGGTAAGCTCTCCATAGGATGATACCCAGGCTCTTCTTACACTGCTTCCCTCCTACCTTCTGGCACCTTGGGATCCTCTGTTGAATCATTCACACCTTCAGGGAAGCCAGAGTGACATGTTCCTGAGGGAGACTGGAAAGGGTATGGACAGTCTCCACTTATTTCTCATTGGTTAGATTCAAGGAATGAAGGATAAACCAAACAGCAGAAAAGGATAGAAACAGAATCCCCTTCACAGATAGAAAACAAATTGGAGTTTGGCGCTGTTCCTGCCATTCATTCACTGGTCCTTCTGCGCATACACAATCAGTCCTTTCACTAGGGCAGTAACCCAAAGGCCACTGCTTCCATGGTGAAAATCAAGACTCTTAGGTAATGCATAGAATTCCAGCTGTGGCTCTTTGACATCTACAACCTATGAGCCAAACACACCAATCGTTGCCTGGCCCCAATACGTCTACACAGACTGAGTAGCCACTGGGGAAAAGCAGGAATCATGAAGGTGAAAATAGAAAACACTCAGCAGTTGTTGGCACATGTCAATAATGGAATCCCTGCTCCCAGGCAGGATTTTAGTCCCCAGACACTGTGGCAAAGTCATTGCCTAGACCCTGCTTCTCTTTTCTGGGATGACATCCTCATCCACATTTTTTATGGCTTCTGAATCTACCTTTTGGGGATTTTTTTCCTGGTTCATGATTTCCATTAACACATCAGAAGTAAGTAGTGTTGTGTCTGCCTCTTTTGAGAACTCTGTGGGTTTAAAAGAACATTTTCAACTTAGGAATCATTTAATGTTTACCAAAAATTTTCATGATGTTTTCTAATCCTGTGGTGCATTTGATACAACTCCCTCAAACATTCCTTAGACTTCTGCTTTACTGGTTGCCAATCATTTTCACATCTACTCAAAGTTTATTCCCAGTTCTCAATCCTGACTTCACTACCTCGCTTTCACTTCTGTCTTTCAACTTGGGGTAACTATCTGGAAATCAAGTAAAACCCACAGTTCATCCAGGAAGGTTAAGTCATTAGTGGAGTCTTTGCTATAGCAGAATTGTTCTGGGTAACAGAGAATTCATCAAGTCTCTTCATACTTCGTCCTCCAATTCTTCATGAGAAATGGAAAGCTCCTTTATGTTTAAGCCCTTCATTCTCCCTTCTGTGTAAAGAAACTGTTCCCAGATCCACATTCTCCTATCTTGTTTGGATCTAGTTGCTCTCTATGACTCTCACAGTTAGAGCACTGAGGTCTGTCTTTATATCCATCCTGGAAAAACAAAATCTCCTTCTCTTGCTGATAGTTTAAAGCCTCTGTTTCCTGGATCCCATTGTCCGAATCTGGGATTCGATTTACTCAAAACACAAAGTAATACATTTGCCTGATTTGTGCTAATTAAATTAGAAGAGAGAAAGAGACATCTAGATCACAATAACAACACAACAAGCACCCTATCTGTTCTCCTTCTACTCCCAAGGCCCAAGGGGACGGCATGGAGAGGCTGGGTAGATGCTGCACACGTTATGGACTGCTTTCCATAAAAGGAACACTGAACTTGCATTTTATTCCTGTGGTTTTATTAGGAAGCCATGAGCAAGCTTGCTTTTCATCCCAGAGGGAGGTATTACTTCATCCTTGAAGACTGCCTCATGCTCCAGCCCTTCAAAATGGCCCTTGTAAAGAAAGATCAGGGCCTTGTGTTCTTGGCATACTTTAGATGTGCAGGGATGTTTATGGTTAGTGACGGCTAGCTTTCTCAAAACCTATCTGAGCCACACCCACCTCCTGAATTCCTCAAATTTACCCTATCATGGTTTTTGGCCAGAAAGATTTCTAAGAAAAATCAAGGACAAAATCTATTAGCTACCATTGGATGCCAAAGGCTATGAATGGCACATGGTAGTCAGTCAGTCCATAATTCAGATAAATGAAGACAAGAGATTTACTCTGTAAATGGTATGTGCTAAAAGCATGGGTTAAAAAAATTCATACATGTGTCCTTTGGAAACATCTTTTTAAATCCATTTATTCCCTATATATTTAACATCTGAATTTTTCTTTCCCCTTTCAACTATCTCATATTCCACAACCATTAGAGATTCTAGTTTGACAAGCCCTGTAGCTTAGATAAAACAATCCTAGCTTAGAATTCACGTCTGTCTGACCTTAAAGTCTGGGCCTTTCCACATGTTTACTTTTCCTGCTCATTACATTTTTCCATAAATGTCTAATGACATCCAGACTCCTTCAGTGATTGCTCAAGGGTTGTGCTTCTTGACCAAGGGAATTTTTGTGATTTCTAGAGGCATTTTTGTTCATTATAGCTAGTGTGGGAAGTAATAATGGATATTTGTGGTCAAGGATTTTGCAAAAATCACTCATTGACAATAAATGATCTGATCCAAAGTGGCCACAGTGGCAAGACTGAGAAACTCAGCTTTGGTGTGAGTGGATGGCACTTTCTCATGGGTGTCATTCTGCTGACTGCTTCTGTGTCAAGTGAACAAGAACCCATTCTTCCCCAGTTTTCATGCCTTAGTGTCTCAAAAGCCTAAATTTATCTTTCATTTATTGCTATAGTCTTTGTTTATTCTGCCACATTTCTCTCTTCTATCTTTTCTTGTAAAGATTTACTTGTAAATTATTTACTTTGTAAAGTAAGTGATCTCCAAAAAGAGCTTCAGTTAAACAAGATGGATATAGGGCTCATTTCTCCCTGCCTCTTGGCTATAAATACTCCTGTGTGGTCAAATTTATGGCATGCTACTGTTTGATTAACAAGGACACAATAGACATTTCATGACCTTATATCTTGCCCTTAGCAGTAAATTAAGTTTAAGATTATTTCAAAAGAGATTCATCTACATAACCAATCTGACCCTTTTGTCAAATATTGGCCTCACTTAAACACAAAGTCCCTGAAAGTTTAGAAGACCTAATCCTACCAAATTAACTAAGTATTTCTGCACTTGTATTTGGACTGGGTCAGGAAACAATGTAAACACTAATAATCTACGACTAGATAAGTACTGTTTGCATGGTCATCTAACCTGACCTAACCCAGGATAAACAGGTAAATCAGTACATGAAAGTTTGGCATGTGGGCTTAATTTCCAGACCTAAGAGATTAGATGTGAGTTTTGAAAGTCATATAAGCACAGATCTACTAATGTATACAGATCACTGTTAACCCATCCCACACGCAGAATTCCTTGGCTTCATCTGTGCAATTTCCCACCTGACAACTCAGTTTGCATTGTCTCTTGACAGGTGTTAGAAGTTTGGCATTTTCCACTCATCAATAATATTGGAAACTAAATGTTTGTATAGAAGATGGAAGCCTCACCCAGAATATTCTGTATCTCTCCTGGTCTCTTGGAGTTGTCCATGTAGCACCGTTGTCCTTCATTTGTCTCTTCTGTATTTCTGCTTTCCTTAAACATTGTCCTGGCACTCATTCCCAGCAAACTCTTTCCCTCCCTTCTGGCTGCCTACTCCTTTCTCCGGCCACTGCCCTTTTTCTGGCTCAAAAGAAATCTACTCAGCAATGATCCAGACTCATAATTCAAGGGTGCAACTTCATAAACAGGAGTGAGCTATTTTTCCATGAAAAAGTAATACTAAAGCCTGTGTCTTCGATTACAGAGAATTATATGGATTGGTAACTGAACTTACAGAATTTCCAATGTTTTTAAGGTGGAAAGGAAAAGGGAGATGTAAGAAGAGAAAAAGGATCCACAAATAGATTTTCTTGTCTTGAACCATACCAGAAGTGGAAGTTTATATGCCAACAGAATGTTTCAAACACCATTTTTAATGCTTTCCCATGAATGCAAAGTGTAATCCCAGTACATAGTTTATTACTGAAACTTGCGTTCATGTGATACAGTAGTTAAAAGGCTACAGTAGCTTCCTAGAACTCAAGTGACTGAAGTCTAAATGGATGAACTGGGAAAATGGTGGCTGACTGAGGCAATGGGCTTTGCGAGGCAGCAAAACATTTTTCAAATCTCTGAGACAGACAGAAAGTGAAGACAGATGAAAGATTGAACCAGAACATAAAACCATATACCTCTTCTAAGAAAAGAAGAGCTGTATTTAATGCATTCATCTTCCCAAGAAGGAGGTGAGGAATAACAGAGGGTGAACATTGTTCAAACTCTCTAACACCTTCTCATTTGATTTAATTTAATCCCACAGATAATGTTCTGGATCCAACTCTCATCCTAAAGGCTCATGATATTCCATGACACTGAACTCACATTCTCTTTTCTTTCTCCCAAAGCAGGCACTAAACTTTTGCCTTTCTTGAATTTCTACTACCCAGCACGAGGGACTGGATGTCTACAAAGTCTAAAATGAAAACTTCAAGCCATTCTAGTGGAAGATGGTGAAATAATTACATGTGAAGTTATCCCTGGGGTCCTACAATATGAGAGCAGTCTTTTCTTGACCTCCTGCCACTCCCTGTCCATCTTCAAGGCATTAAAAATAAAGTACGCACTAAAGTCTATCTGATGACAGCATTTGACAAATGAACTCCTGTAGCTGAGGAGGAAGGGATTAGGATTGGACTAAGCTGAGGGGTAATAGAATGTTTATCAGTTGGCCTATGGAGACTTACACACTATTTGGCACATTCCTTTTTGTAGAGAATAATTGGCAATCGGGCAACCATAACTCCTAACTTTGGAAAATTTCCCATGGACCTTGACATCCCAAGATGGAGATAGCCTTGTAGTTTGACTGGTGAGAGGAAAAATGTAAGAGAAGGGGAGAAGAAAATCACTTTTTATCTGAAGATAGAATAACAAAAAAGTACTCTTTTTTTTCCAACACAAGGTTTCTCTGTAGCTTTGATGCCTGTCCTGGAACTAGCTCTTGTAGATCAGGCTGGCCTCAAACTCACAGAGATCCTCCTGCCTCTGGCTCCTGAGTGCTGGGATTAAAGGCATCTGCCACCAATGCCCGGCACAAAAAAGTACTCTTAAAGAGTTGAAAACACTTAAACAGCTGCTATTGTGTGTGTATGAGCCTTCTTAAATATATTTGAGAGAAAGAGCATATATATATACATGTATATATACATACATATATATGAATTATAGAGAATAAACTCTGCTTTGTTCATGAAAGAAGCAATAGAAGAAGCAACCATCCTGGCATTTAAACCTAGACCTGGGGAGGAGTAATTGCAAGAAGCCCTTGACTGCTCATTCTCCTCTACTGCCCTCATACTCTTTGTTTAAACCTCCTACAGCACTTTTCACATATGAAGGTAATTAAATATTAATATATCTGGTTTTGTCAACAACTCAAGATTTTTTAAAGAAAAAGTCTGCCTTTTTTTCAGCCTGGTGACTGCTGGCATAGTTGAGATCTTTAAATGCTGAATGAGTGAAGGTATAGATGAATGAATGAACATTCTGCATGATTCCCTCTTTCAAGAAATGCCCCCATTGAAGAACCATTATGTGCATGAAATGAATGGAAGTAGGTAAAAGTGTCATTAAAATGCAATGCATCATCAGTAGTCACTTAAGGAGCAGTGACATCAAGATAAATATGGAGCATGAGCAGACGAAGGTAAGGAGACTTAGAGCATCCAGCCTCCAGCTCACTGGCCACAGCCAACTTACAAACATCTAATAATACCTGAGGAAGACCCCGTCTGGAGTTACCTAAGGAAAAGTCCATCAGTGGTTATTATTCATTGCATTGCTTCTCCCACTGGTCCAATTTATGAAACCAAACTTCTGTTGTTTCTGGAAGAGTTTCCCCACCCTGACGGGCCCCGTAGAGACACAGGAGCCTGAACCTCTCTTCCTGACTTCATTTGAGTGATCTGATCCAGATGGAAAATTTTTCATAGACATTGGAAAGTACTCCATCTGTGAAGCAAACAAAAGAAGGTAAAAGATAATGAACTACATGGAAGCTGAATTACCCATTAGGACATTACGCCAAGGTCTGATAATGAATTAACTCAGTGCCGTGTGAATGTGGCTGATAATGCCGAGGAAAACACTTTCATTCTCTGCTTGCCCTTTTGAGGGTCACTGAAATTATGAATGTCTTTCTCAGTTGGTGGAAAATGTAACATCTTAATTACTTATTTAACTCAAGTTAAATAAGATTTTTAGCTGGCCTTTAATCCCTTTGTTTCTTTGCGATTTAGGTATACCTCTTGATAGCAGTATGACCTTGGACATTTTAAAATATATTTTGAGCTTCAGTTTATTTGTAGCAGAAGAGACTCCACTTATTTCACAAGCTTGTTCTCTATGCGATGATAGCGAATGTTGTCAGCGGCTGCTGTCAGGTTGGTAGCATACCATGCTTTGCTCAGTTTATATCTATCACTTCTGGACGAAAATGCAAGAAAACCAGGTGCCACTGTTCCTTTACGATGGCACAGGTTAGCTGGAAACTTTGAGCTCCAGGTGCACAGAGCTTGGGTTTAGAAATGTATATGTTAAAATATACTGATACTTAAACCTGAGAGAACATCCAAAATTACAAACAACAGTAAATGTTGGCAAGGCTGTGGACCTTTTGTTTGTGGGTGGGATTGTAAAACAATAAGCCCACGTTGAAAAGTGATCTGACAGTTTCTTATAAGATGGAATGCACACTTCTTCTGTGACCAAGAAACGACACTCAGGCATTTATCCAAAAGAAATGAAAGCATATATGCACAAAATGCAGTATGAGGATATTCATGCAATTTTTACCAAAGCTAGTCCAGATGTCCGTCAATAATAGATTGACTGTGGTATGAAATGATCACTCATTGCATAATGGTAATTAAAAAAATCTCAAAACATGTTGAGTGAAACCCTTACTCTAAAGAGAGTGTAGTGTAGGAGTCTTTTCATATGACATTTTGCAAGAGTATAGGGCATGAGGCCTGGGAAGGAGCCAGAAGAAACTTTGGAGGTGATGGTGATAACCTTCTTTGACTTTTTAATTTTATTTGTTTAAATGTTTTACTTGCATGTATGTCTTGTGCACCATGTGCATGTCTGGTACCCACAAAGGCCAGAAAGGATATTGGACCCCCTGGGACTGAAGTTGTAGACTGTTGTAAGTCATAGGGTTCTGGGCATTCAATCCAGGTTCTCTGACAGAGCAGCAAGTGCTCTTAACTGTTGAGCCATTTCTCTAGCACCAAAGACCACAACCTTCTAGGTCTTGGTAAGAGTGGAGGCTAGACAGACATAGGCACCTGAAATACTTAAAGCATAATTAAGATTTATGTATTTCTTTGAATGTAAACTTCATCTTGAACTTAAAATTCTAAGTTGATATCTCACTCTCCTTAATTTGACGCAAGAAAAATATTTAAGGGAAAAACACTGAATCAGCAATTTATTTTGAAATGAATAAAAAATATGGGGGTCAGCAATTGATGGAACCTTAAATAGACACGTGATAAAGTAAATCCTAGCAGCAAAATGAGAGTGGGTGAAACCCTGTTTGTTGTAAAGTTCTTTCAGCACTGTATATGTTTGATACTTTTAATAATGAAATGTTGGGAGAAATAAAATGATGGCAGAAATTCCTTGTCTGCAGGAGTAGTTCTGAAACATCCCTTGGTCTTAGGAGTCTTATTCTATTAAAAAAAGTTATTCAATAAATTTGATCAAAGGAGTGTATCAGATGTACAAGAGTCTAGGAGTGAGAGGAGGTGATCAAAGACCTCCCCAAAGACAGGAGTGGTTAAAATCACACGCCCCTTGCCATCTTTGCTCTTTCATGTTTCCTTCTGTATTTCCTACTTGATCCCTGTGCCGTTCGACCGGTTCCTATGCGAAAGCAGAGCCTTGCCTGTCTGCAGTCTAAGTTGGAGACAGGACTTCTCTTTAAATATCCCACTATTTCAGAGAGAGGTTGAGATGATGGAAGACGGAGCCAGCATTCTGCAAAGACCGAGCTGTGTGTGAAATGAGCTTGGTGACAGATGTGCACCTTTGTTGTGAAGATCGAAATGCCTGCATTGCCAGCACATTACTATAATGAATATGGAGGGAAGGGAAGAGTTTGCTCCTCATTGAGCCAGGAGGAAGAGCAGTACTGTATATGAAAACTGAGCAAGAGGATTTTCCTTCTGTTAGCGGGATCGGGCTTTCCACTTTTGCACAGCTAGAACTAGCTGTGCAGTCATTTATAGCATCCGGCCAGCTTTCCACTTTTCCACAGCTAGAACTAGCTGTGCAGTTATTTGTAGGGTCCGGCCAGCTTTCCACTTTTGCACAGCTAGAACTAGCTGTGCAGTTATTTGTAGGTCTGGCCAACACACAGTACCTATGTCCTGACTTTGATGTGTTTTCTTGATTAAAATTTTCGGTAAAATAGAAAAGAAATACATTATCTCAAAGAATAAAGTGAATTTTCAATAAGGACCTCATCAAGGCAATATAGTCTGTTCTCTTTAGACAGTTACAGGATTCTACATTTTACAGCAGAGCATGAGAGCTGCTTATTTTGGCACAAAGAAGAGGAAAATTCAGAAAGAATCGAAGGAAGTGACCTTATCAAATACAGGACCCTGTAGTAGTAGGCTGACGACCCCTGTCTTGAAAGAACACATGAGTGAGCATAATTAAGCATAATGATTAATTTTCCCTGTACAGTTTTGGAATGGTCACTTTCAGGAGATGGAACTAACAACTTCAAGGAAGCAACCAATGGGTGTTTGAAAGTATCACTTACTTTCCCCCAAAGTGACAGGAAGCAGCATTTCCCAAAACAAAGCTCAGATGGCTGTCAGACACAACATCACAGGAACCTACATCATCAAAAAGTGACACAAAGCTTATGCCCACTGAGTGCAAAGTTTAGTTCTTCAACTTTTCAGCTTTAATCTAGCATCATGTAGACTTAAAAAAAACCTGTCTTGCTAAATCTTGAAGAAAGTGGTTCAAAGGTAAAAATCTTCAATGTTTTTGTACATTGAAAAAGTTGAAAATATTAAAATGGCCAATCCTGAAAGCATGCATACAAGTACTGTTATACAGGCTGAGCAAGTTATATTTAGGAATATATATGTACACACAAGCACTTCACGCACACACACACACACACACGCACACACATGCGCACAGAACACACATGCACAATAACAATTAGCAAAAAATAAAGAGGGCATGAATTTAAAAGAGTGAGGAGGAATATACAAAAGGGTTTGGGGGAAGAAAAGAGAAGGGAGAAATATTGAAATTAAATTATATCTCTAAAATTAAAAAATAAAATTAGGTGCTTTCATGGATTTTCTGGCATGATTATCAAGTGCTGCTCTTTGTCTTCCCTGGTTTAAAGAAAAGATTTTTAGAAACAATAACCACTGAAAAATGCACATGGCCAATAAAAATGAAAAATGTCAATTCTCATTAGTAATTTAAGGAATATAAATAAGGCAATGAAATATCATTTTTCTTACCTAGCAAAATAAGCAAGGATTAAAAATTGTCCAAAAAATGAAGGGATAATGCTTTTAAATAACCTTGCAAGGATGAATACAAATTCACTGCAATTTTTTGTCTTACATTGTTGGTGGGAAGTTTTGGCGATATGCTGATGTAGTGGAATTATAAACTGAGGTGTACAATCTAAAAGATTTAGTGCACAGCTTTTTACAGCAAGAAGAAAACTGGAAATAATCCCAATGCCCACCCATGGTGGAATTTGTGAAATAAATTATAAGGGATTTCTTCAAAGCAATACTATTTTTGAAAGTAATTTTAAAAATAAAATTAGGATTTTAAGAAATATTTAGGACTATGCTTACAATATGCGTTAAACAAAAGGTGAAAATTATGTTTGAGGTGCTGTTCTGCTTACAGCACAGGTCCATATTGGTGAAAATCTGCAAGCGTGTGTGTCAATATTTGCGTGTGGCCGGACTCTGGGTGGATTTTGTTTTCTTACTTCTCTGAAGTATCTGTATTTTCTACAATGAGCACATTCTGCCAGGCACCAATGAATCAATACTGTGAATTAGACAAAACAGATTTTATGTTTTGTTTGGATCTCATGAGCCATTGTCAGTCAATTCAGTTGAATGATGGGACAATTCAATGACTTAAAAAAATAGGCAACCTTGTTGGTTGGCAGTGTGCAGACAAAAGGATTGGCTAATTTCCCATACTTGTAATTTTTCAACTAGTTGGTTTGGCGTCACATAAATGCAGCCAGAGTTGGAACATTTGAAACTGAAAAGGAGTTTGTGCCAAAAATCTCTTAGACTCAAATTGAAAAAAGATGAATACTGAATTTTTAATAGTTTATCTCATACATAAAAATGAAGTAATAAAGCAAGACTCCCATCTCTACCAGCTATATCTTGAGCATTTTAAACTGTACATGTAGTCATTAACCCTAGCTAGCTGCAGAAGAGCTATTGGTTAGGCTGCAAAGAGTGTAGCGACCTTGGAATGGGAGGCTGCCTCTGCTTGGAGCCTGCCTACGCTTCCTGGCTTTCTTACTCCTTCTCACATTTTCATGCTGCTGTTTTTCAATTGATCATTTTGGATAGAGTCAAATTAGTCAGTATAATTGCTACCTCATTTAGGTTGAGAGAAAGAATGTCTAGAACATAATCTTTTTTTAACACTGCAATGTTTCCAGCAACTAGAATAACCTCTAACACACAGTAGGTCCTCACACAATTAGGGGTGGAAGAAGATCTCCAACCCAATAAATTCCTAGGGCTCCATAACCATTTAGTCACACCGTCACAATGCAGTCTTAGGAGAAATACTGGAGCAAAAATTCCATTTAAAGGTTAAAAGTTTAAGTTATCTGTAATGTATGCTTCAACATATGGGTCCTTGAGAACGAGTATGACTGGGAAAGACTGATGGTCTAAAGAAAGAAAAAGAGCATGGCTTTAAACCCACCAGAGATATTCAGGGTCCTGGGCAGGAAGTTGGAAGCTTGGACCAGCCTGAGCTACATCACAAACCTGTCTTTAAAAAAATGAAAGAAAAAAAAAGAAGAGGAGGAGAAAAGAGTGTTTTCCTGCAAATGATTATAGCTTTAAATAAGTTGTCATGTCTTTAAACAGATCCCTAATAAATTTTTTTAAAGGAAAGGGAATTTTTGAGAGCAGAAACTTCTAATATTGCGCTAGATGTTTCTTAATCAGCTCCTGCAATCATCTCTCAAGCATGTTATTTCTTATGTCCATTTTACAGATCGGAAACTGAGTATCAGACAGTTAAGTAACTTGTCAAAGGACTAACAGGCAAAAAGTAGAAGAGATTTCATTTATGCGAAAGCTTTCAACTTCACAGGGGATGTGTTTCAGTGGAATGCTGCAAGTGCTCAAGCAGAATTTGGCCGTCTTATCAGTTTTGCTAAATCTGGAGTCACTGATGGGAATCCCTCCACAGAACTGAGCAACTGGGTGGGTCCATGAGAGCAGAAATCTAGACGGCCTCTTCTGTAACCGAGCAAATAAGACTTCTGCAAACCTATTGCCCTGTTCTTTTCACAAATGCTATGATTGCTGCAGCAACCTCCTGGGCAGTCAGAAAATGCTCCCTAAGCACCTCAAATATCCTTAAATAAATACTGAAAAGTTCCAACTAAATATCCAGAAAGCAAAGGTTGAACTGAAAGCTAAACAACATTAAATTATTTAAATTTCCAAATATCAAATAAAAGTACTAGACACTAGGTAAATTAGTGAGTTGTTTATACTCAAACTGGATAATTTTTAATCTAATTTGCAGTGGCATTTGGAACATTGCTGACCATTTGAAATAAATAGCATGTTGTCTTAGATTTGGATGATTAAGACACTCTGTGAGGATCTGTTTCGTGGTACAATACAGGCTAGCAAAGGAACATTGCTTTCAGAACGACTACTGCCAAATAGGGATTGTTTTCAGGATATACACGGCTGAGGATAATTGTGTGCAACATCAATCTTATCACCATACAGAAAATTCAAACAAGCTTTCATGGGTAATAGCCGAAGCTGAAATAAACATGATTTAGAGGACTTTTATTCCAGAGGGTAATTGTGCACTCTGGCCAGCAGTTAAGAACTATAAACAATGTCCGGGAAGTCAGAAACAAATGTTTTAATTTTAGTGAGTTAAAAAGTTCATGAAAGAACATCTGAGGAGAACAAGGGCGCTCTTGAAAGCAAGAGTGAAAACGGACAGCTTTCCTCAGAAGGGCAGCTTTCCAGGAGACAATTTTGAGAACTGGAAAGTTGGACTCCCTTCAGCCCAGCTTCCTAATTTCTGTAGCGCTGGCTTCCTCTTTTGCCAAGAGAAAAAGCAAGGCATGTGTGAGAACAGAAAACGGACACTTTCCATGAGGCTTGTCAGTTTCACAGTCCTCAAGTCTCAGGGCCAAGTGCTTAGCAGGTAATGATGAAGTGACTGAACAAAATCGCTCCAGACCGGTACTGAGCTGTGTCAGAAAATGGGTTGAGATGGGTATGCCAGCAACACTTTAGTAGGCTTAATGATTTTAGAATACTGATTTCAAAAATTAATAACAAGAACCAAGTGTTCATAAATATCCATGTTTGATGTCAGGTTCAGAGGTATGTGTCTCTAGGTGAACTATGTTCTGGTCAATAAATATTGACTAAGAACTACTGTATCATTGCATGTACTGCTTGCAGTGGAGGAGATATTATTTGATAATCTTTCAATAAAAGGGAAAGAGAAGAAATTGGAACTTATCAAAGGTCAAGTCCATGCCAGACATAGTTCTAAGCATTTTACCTTTAGTGAGGCAATCTTCAAGGGCATCATTAGGATTTTATGAATGAAATGTGAATGGAACAATTGCAAAGCTACGTGACAGTGTATAATGCAGTCTCATGCTTAACATTACTCAGATTCAATAGTTTGGGCCTTAGTGAGCAGCACAGGTGGTTGAGAAAAGATAAAATAATTTTTAAGAGGGACCCCTACAAATGTTTTTGTGAAGAAGGTGGTCCTTGGTTGGATTTTTCAACACACATGTAAGATTGTAAGACATGAAACAATATCTGGATGGGAATTTGAGCACTACAGCAAAAAGCCACATAAGCAAAAGTAAAAATCTATTCATTAAAGTATGCACAAGGGAGTGGCCACTGGAAAAGATTAGACAGTGGAAACCCTAATCAGAAGAGGAAGTACATTTGGGAAAGCATCAGAAAATTCACTTAGAAGAAAAACCTTGGGTGTTGGGATTCCAGTTGATAGGAGGGAAGGCAATTCAAATTTCCACTGAGGTTAAGGAAGGAATTCTTAGACTTCGAGGCACACAGTACAGTCATGGCACCATTCTGGACACATTAGCAAATGTGTTATGATAGTTATATCTGATTGAGCATCCTTTGGTATATGCCCAAAAATGGTATTACTGCATCTTAAGGTAGGTTGTTTCCTAATTTTCTGAGAAATCACCGTACTGATTTCCAAACTGGCTGTACAAGTTTTCACTCCCACCAGCAATGGAAGAGCATTCCTCTTACCCCACATCCTCTCCACCATAAGCTTTCATCAGTGTTTTTGATCTTGGCCATTCTTACAGGTGTAAGATGG
>LOJH01016017.1:28418-51509 GCA_001685095.1 Ellobius talpinus | reverse complement strand
AAGAAGAATCCTGTTGTGGTTGTCATTTCTGCTGGCGGAAGTGGCGCGCCACAACTATGTAATTATGCTTGTCTCAAATACATAGCAATATCTATAAATACACAGTATCAAATGCAAAACCATTCACACTCATATGTGAATACCTATAAACACACATGTAAGTATGTAGGTGATACACATATGTACACACAAAATTCCATATAAATCCATACATGTCATACACACAAATATAGACCTGAGCATACACAAAACAACATTATACATAACATACTACATGGACTAAATTTAGATGTTGGACAAGGATCAAACAAGTTTGAAAATCATCAGGCAAAAAAAATTCTGTCTCGCAAGGACAATGTTCAAGTATCTCCTTATGTAGTGCTAGAACTGCAAAAAGAGAGAGAGAGAGAGAGAGAGAGAGAGAGAGAGAGAGAAAAGAAAAAACCTGTGTCTGCCATGATGATATAAACTATAATCTTGGTACTTGGAAGACTGAGGCAGGACTGTGTGCTCAAGGCCAGCCTGAGCTACACAGACAGTTCTAGGCTAGCCTGTGCTATGCAGCATGCCCATCTCAAAACAAAACAAAACCTGAAAACTTGCAAGTTCACAAGGAAAGGAAGACAAAGAAACATGTCAACTCAGCATCTTCACAAGGCAACTTCTACCAGGCAGGGAAAACAGTAGTGCTGAAAGTTCCAAGTACCACACAGTTGGTAAGAAAAGCAAGTGGAAGAAAAGAAAAAAGAAAAAAAATGTTGGAAGTATTGCACACCCATTCTGAGATCTTGTAATTACAGAGACAGCCTTTTTTCTCTCATTCACTCAGAAAAAGTTTACTGAACACTTGCTGTGCACCAGACTCTGTTCTAGGCCACGATGTTAAGCAGCAGATCTGACTGATGCACTGTAATGGGAAAGAAAGCAAAGAACAAAATACACCACTGTTTCTATCAAACACTCCACAAACTTAGGGTATACACAGACCTGTATTTGCTTTCTGGGTTAGGGATAACTCTTCAGTTTCTTACCGCTACTCACAATGACAAGAAAACTCAAAGAATGCACTGCCTAGGAGCAGGCTTGAGCTCTGACTTCCAAGTCGACGCAGGCTCCTTATGTCTTGTAACCTAGCAACAAATAGTTCCAGGACCAGCAGCCGCAGCCTAGGCTTGTGAGGACCAGTTCCTGAGCTAAAGGCTGCAGGGTTGAAAGTGGTGAAAGGTCGTCATTCTGACAAGCTCCCCCTAGTGTCTGGTAAACAGATCTAAGGGGAGTCAGAGGCAGGGGAATGAAGAATTTCTTGAAATTTCTTGAAAGTAGACGCATTGGATTTTGAAGACACAATGGGGGGAGGGGTGTGGATAATAGACTAAAAATCAAGGCAAACGCTGAGGAATGGAGAGGAAGAGGTCATTTACGGAGTGACTTCACTAGATGCTGAGTTGAGAACCCATCCAAGTCTGGCATGTCTGACCCAGGGAAAAGAGTGGACATTAGAGGGGCCTGTGAGTAAAGGCAACCCAGTCCACGAATGTTGTGGTGGATGAAGGAAATGCAGCAACAACCCGGAGAAAAGGAAGACGGGTTGGGAGACTTTATAGCAAACACACACAGGTGCCGCGAGGAGGCGCTGTCTCCATGGCGGAAAGAATGGAGGGAGGGCAGGGAAGGGGTGATGGGCAGGAAGGTACAGAGAAAGCATGGGAGTGGACACCGGAAACAGATATTACAGTCCCCAGCCCTGAGAAGGGTAGGAAGAGAGGAGGGAAGGGAGAAACTGCATTTGCATGTGGACATGAAAGCAGCAAGGCCCGCACTGGGAGAGGCGGGCGAACCTCAAGGAGCTCGACCCAAAGGAAGATTTATCTGCGTCCTGCGGAGTGAGAAAACGCTTGGGTTAACTCTGGACAAGGGGCACGACTAAGCCGCGACCGCCCCACCTTAGCTTTAAGCCGGGTGACAGTCGCCAAGGTCTAGGGCTCTGCTCCGCCTACGGAAGTCGGGGGCGCTACGTGCTCTGCGCGTGCGCGCGCAAGGTTCCTGAATGAGGTTTTCCTGAACTGCCGGATGTCACTGAAGGCTGGGTGCGGAAATCCGGGATAAGCAGCTTCCCTTTGTCTTCCGGTCTCGAGCTCTGAGGCATTTAGTACACGTCGGCTGCTGAGGTTTAACGAACGGGAAAGCTGCAAGCCTCCTGTCCCAGACTGCGCTTTGCGTGAGGTCGTCCTCCTGCGATGGCTCCTTTCCCTGTCGTCTCCCCACCCACCCCACTTCGGGATATGGCCCAGGGAGCCCAGCGAGGCCAGCGCCCTTCCATTTGTTACCGTCTAGGGGTCTTGATAGGAGTTCCTCCCCTCGCCAGTTAAAGAATCAAAAGGCAGAAGAAAAAAATCTCTAGCAGCAGCGGAGAAACTCTGAAATGCAGACGGAAATCAATCCGTCAAGAATGGCTTTTATTAGGGGGTGAGGAAGCACACAGAAGACCCTCTGCAAAGCAGAAAGCCAAAGCCCAGCTTCTCTTCTTCCCCTAATTTAGTACTGGCCAGTTTGAAGACAGACAACACAGCTGACTGGCCTATATCTGTTATTTAAATATACCGAGATCCTTGAACTTGTTGAGTCAGCCCATCCGCTGGGGTCCTCCTGGCGGGAGGAAAAGCCCGTAAGGCTGTTTTAAGTTGTCAAGCTTTGTCTTAGGTCAGGAAGGTGAGGAAGCAGCCAGCTACGTTGTAAATTCATAGTCTCTATTCCCTAGCCATGGGCCTTCACCCTATCTGCCCGCTTATCACGAAGGAACTTCTAGTCTCTTACACTCAGCTACATCCGCAGCACTTAACATTTTAAAACAATGTCTCCTAGACCGCCCCTCAAATGCTGGTTTACCACTGCTCAGTACAGCAGTTTTATGGCTCTTTCCTATGAGGGTCGCCAGCCTCACTTTTATGGCGCATAGGAGTACTGTTTCCAGAATTGTGCACCAAACTTAATGGTTCACATTTGGAACATCATCACTCTCAAACCCAGTACTTTGAAGACCCAGGAAGGAGGCTATTTTAGTTCTCTGCCAGCCTAATTTACAGAGTTCCACTCCAGCCTGGACTATATAGCCTGTACCCCTTCCTCTTAAGTAGAAACTGTTGTAAACGTCTTGGCCAGGTCTAGGACTGCAGCTGTTTCTGGGAATATATAGTCACATAAAAGACTCCTCCAGAGTGATAAGCAAAATGCAAGGTGCCTGTCAACACAGCTTTGTCAACACTTGTTTTCAAATATTACTCATCCAGTTAAAGTATCTTGGGATTTTGTTTCATGTCATGAAATTGGATACTGCCATAAATTTATTGGCCATTTGGATTCCCTCATTCACGATGTTACAGATTCAAAGTGTTTGCCCATATCTTCACTGGGTTTTCTCTTTGACATGCTGGATACTTTACATATTTGAATACCGTTTCTATGTTAGCTCTATGACCTGCAATGGTCTTTTCTCTATTGCCTGCTTTTTCACTTACACAATATGAACTTTTTGATGCACATGAATTCTTAAATTTACTATATTCGTTTCTCTGATATTCACTTCACTTAAAAATATTTGCCTATGCCAAGATGACAAAAAAATGCTTGACAGTCTCAACCAGAAGCTTCATCCTCTTGCTTTTCCATTTAAATAATTTGTCTAGAACAGGGGTTATTAAACTATACGCCTGGGTCTATGCTAGTCCAGATCTTGTGTGTTTGGGCAAAGAATATGTTTTTATAGTTTTGTTTTGCATTTTGGAGTCTGAGTCTTACTACATAGTCCTTACTGACTTGAAATTTGTGACAATCTTCCTGTCACTGCATCTAAGTGTTGAGAGTTACAGGTGAGCATCACCAGGTCTTGCTTATTTTGCTAAACAGCTTTTTAATTGTATTCCACAGTGAAAATGACAGGAAATTCCAGTTTCAGAGTCCATAAATAAAATTTTATTGGACACATCCACACTGGTTTGCTTACAAATCATCAATAGCTACTTCCACAGTGCAGTCACATGTGGTTGAGTAGTGCAGGGCAGTTTAAAATACTGTTGCCCTTGTAGGAAAAAATGCTGACCTGTGGGATAAGGTATCGATTTTAACTATATAAAAAAAATTCCCAAATCACAACACTTCACACCACTAGAACAAAAAAATAATAAATTTGGTAAGGACATGGTAAGAAGTCAGAGCAGTCATACATCACTGGTAGAAACATAAAATGGTTCAAGTGATATTGACATCAGTTCCTCAAAAGGCAAAGACCAAGCAAGTCCACTAAGGATTTAACCAAGAGTACTGAAAACGTATTGGCACATGAGTTTGTATATTTGTTCAAAACATTATTAATAGTCAAAAAGTACAAGCCGAAATGTCCATCAATCAATACGCAAAATATGGTTTTAATCACATGGTGAAATATTTTTCAGCCACAAAAAGGATTCTAATACAACATGACCTTGAAAAATATGCTAAATGAAATGAATTAGTGACAAAGGGCCATATGTTTTATTTTTCTATGGACATGCAATGTATAGAATTCCAAATACACATGGAAAATAGATCCGTGGTTGCTAGGGTCTTGGAGTAGAAAAATGCTAACAGGTACCAAAGTCTTTCCTGTGGTTAATGAAAAATGTACTGAAATTACAGAATGGAGGTGATTGAACAACCTTAAGAGAGAAAAATGTACTGAAATTACAGAATGGAGGTGACTGAACAACCTTAAGAGAATACTAAGAGCCACTGAACAGAACACTTAATTTTTAAAACTTGAATATTAGTTTATCAGAAATGACCGTTAATGCTGAATGTCTGTGGTTACCAAGCCTAAATACAAGCATATACGTATATATTAGTTACTTTCTTCTGCTTGGACTTGATTGTTCGTAATTCTGAAAACATTTATTTTCACAGATGTTTTCTTGCAAATGAACTTTCTACACCTGCCTCTACAATAAAACCTCTTCTTTAAATACTGCTCATAAAGAAATTCCATTTACGGCTTAATGGCTCCCACCTGTAACTGACATGATGGAAGGTTTCTTCCCCCAAATCCTAACCTCTTGTTGCATGACATCACGCCCCTTGCATGTCACACATGCAATTGCCTTTCACTGTGAAAGAAAATGATCAAGCCTAAATTCACAGGCTGGAGATGTGCAATACATCCTTGAGGAGAGTACCTTCAACAATAAATACAGGTTATCATAGTTGTCTTCAAAATCTTTTTTGGCATGGCAACAGTATTTTAATTAATGGCTCTCTATTACATCCCTGGCCCCATTTCACATCATCCATTCTAATCACAATGGTCTCTTGGCTGTTCCTCAAATACAGTATGTTCTTGCCTCTGTAAGAATATTTCTTCCCTAAGTAACTACTGGCTCCTTCCCTCATATTTCATAGGTCATTATGAATCATCTCAGTGAGTATTTCTCTGACCTGTTTTCAAAACTGTAATCACTTCTATGCAACACATATACCCCATCCCCTTTCTCAGCTTTACTGTTCTCCCAGGCATCAACCACCATCTGATACATGATACATACCTGTTTCCTCCCCTGCCCAATTGTAAACACCTCATTCAGCTTTCTGCTACAGTATCAACTGACAGTACTGCAGGTACTCTATGCAGCTGCTGAACTAAGAGAGACATGAAGTTGGACCAGTCTAAAGAATAATCTGCAGCCACACTTGAGCACTGATAACTTTAGCATTAAAATGATGTGGGTTAATGGAAACTATTAAGACAGTGGCCATAATTATAAATGCTCCCAAGATCAGCTCTGGACATTGCATTCTTAGACTATAGACATGCATTATGATGCTGAAATGTACCTTCTTGGCCACCCAAGTCGGTGGGGGTGGGTAGGAGTAAACTTAAGGGAAATCTACTCTTTATCTTTTTTACTCATTCACAGGATTTATTTTTTTAATTTATTATTAATTTTTGTTGTTTCAGTGAGGGTCTCACTTGTAGCCTTGGCTGTCCTGGAATTCATTAGGTAAACGAGGCTGACCTCTAATTCACAAGAGATCTGCTTGTCTCTGCTTCCCAACTGCTAGGATTAAAGGTGTGTGCCATCACACCTCATAGGATTTAATTCTCTAAACCAGTACTAAAAATCAGGGCTGTTAAAATGGCAAAAGGACGGAAGCCAGAGCCAATAGAATTATTTTTTCCTTATTAAACTTTTTTATGGGTATGGAGTGGAAGGGGTTGGTTTACTAACTTGCTGGCTAAGAGTACACACATAAAATACTTCTGTCAGGAGTCTAAAAGAACTAGTGAGGGACATCACCTATAGATAATACAACAAATTATCACAAACACTGTAGCTTAAAACCATACACAAGTTCTCTCCGTTTAAGACTGGAATCAATTCACTTACACTAGACTAATAAGAATATGAAGAACAGGAATAGGTCCTTCTAGGGGAGAATCCATTTTCTTGCCTCTCTGGCTTTCAGAAGCTACCCACATTGTGGATATTCTAGCATTAAAGCCAGAAACAGGTAAATTAAAAGCTCATCAAAGACAGAAAAAGTAAATGTTCATTCTTTGAAATACTCTACCTTCACTTTCTACATCTGATTCCAGCCAACATTCCCTGCCTATTAAGGGCCTGGGTGATTAAATGGGACTTATCTTGATAGTCCAGGATAGTCTCCTCTCTGTCCTACTCCCCAGCCACTCAGGCCTAACATCAACAATCTCCCAGGCTGCACTCGAAGTCATGTGGAACTCTCCCAATTCAAATCTCACCTTTCCCTCTTTAGTCAGAAGTATCCATCTTCTATAGAGTAGTTATTTTCATTACAATAATTATTCTTGGTCACTTGAAAAAACTAATTTTAGAAAAGAGCAAGGGGAAACAATTCACACATCACACAAACCCCATGTGGACTCCAATTTCATAGCTGACACCTCCTCCTTGGGGTGCGTGCCCTCAGACCATAGCTGGTCTGGTGCTAATTTCCTATTCCAGAATCTAGAACGCAGACTCAAAAAGCAAGGACACTGCTAAAATTAACACTGTGGTACATTCATGTTTTACTTGAGAGTAACAGACACCAAGTGTCCAGCCCTTGAGTGAGTCCACTAGGAGTTTTCATGTCTTACTGAGACATCTAACCCTATACAGCAGCAGTTCTCAACTTGTATGTCATGACCCCTGGGAGTTAAACAGCCAAGGGGTTACCTGACACCATTGGAAAACATATCTTTACATTGCAATTCATAACAGTAACAAAATTATAGTTATGAAGTAGCAATGAAAATAATTTAATGGTTGGGAGTCACCACAACATGAGAAACTGCATTAAAGAGTCTCAGCAGTAGGAAGGTTGAGATCCACTGCTATATAGAGACGATCTGTAAGTTATAAATGATTGTATCTCTCACGGGAACATGAGACCAATTTTTCAAATGATGAGGCTGAAAAGTATACAAAAGAAATATATATAACTCAATCTCAGCACTCTTAATATTCTGAGATGAATTAACTGTTTCAAGGGTTATCTTTGTAAGAGTCTGACAGTATCTTTGGCCTCTATCTACTAGGCACCAATAGCTTTTCCACCATGTGGGCGCAAGAAACCAAACCAAGGTTCTCTGCAAGCATAACAAGTGCTCTTAACCACTCTCTCTCCATCCCCATCATGTGACCGTTCTTCCTGTCAAAGGGCATCCAAACAGAAGACAGATGTCTGACTTCCTTATCAATCTACTCAACAGCTTTAATCATCTCAAAATAGACTTATGAGTCTCCCTCCACAGGAACCAGAAAATACAGGATCAAGTCAATATTACCAGATCAGCTCACAGGACTTTGAAGCTGTCAACCAAACTGTCTAGCTTTCATTTAGCCAGCAGTGTATTGAGAAAGGACATGCTAGGATTATCCAGAGTTTTCTTTAACTTTCCCCTCCCTATCCTCAGACTGATAAGCCTCTCCCTCCACAATGCCATAATCTTTATAATATAAGCTCCAGAAGAAATGATTCTAGGCTCAGGATGTGCTGATTCCAGAGAAAGTTCTGTCTATATATACCTGTAGATGCTTACAGCTTCCTGTAACCATGATCTAGCTTTTATAATGTCTAACAATATCTTTGGCCTTTATTCACTGGTAAAGGTCCATGAAAAATACCAAATTCCTTTCCTTTTAGCTTCACTTTTATATACACTATCAGTTATATAAAAATGTATAAGGAAAAATTATACAAATGTAGTCTTCCATTTGTATAATTTTTTTCCATCACCCGCTGCTAACCTAATATGAATACTCTTAACATGACTATAATAATAATAAATCTATTTTATGCCTTCTTTTGAAATGATCTAAGCATTTTTAGTATTGCAACAAAACCTTTAGATTTTGCTTCAAAGAACCTTAACTCAAAACAAATCAGTATCCTAAATGATCATCAATGGTGAAGGCAAGTGATAACTGAAATACAACAACTCAATGTTTGCTTGTTCAACAACTAAAGCAATGGATCCTATTTCTTAGAAGCAGCCCTTTCCATCATGGAGAGCACTTTAGTCTTAAAGGGGAAAACATCATTTCAATCACAACTCCTACATCCAGTTTCAGCTCGCTAAATGAGTCCTCAGTGTTCTGGCAGCACTGTGAAACACATTCAAACAGCAAATTCAACTCTATACTGTGGCTGTCGTGGGGCGTGTGAGATCTCTCACCACTACGCCTTTGCTGAAACAGGAAAGACAGTAAAAACCTCCTGACAAAAGCATTCTTCCTAATTACACTTAGAAGCTTGGAGTCTACTAAGCACTTGCCTATATACAATAAGATGATACTCACTATTAAAGATGCCTATTGATTACGTACTGAATGCATACACAGGTTCTTTCCAGTTAAGTAACCTGATGTAAAGGCAGATGGGTCTCTCGAGGGAAGTACCTTCCTCCCTTCCAGGTGCTCTATTTTAGTGTCTGCACTACATGTTTGGTAAGGCTGAATCATCCCTGAAGCCTTTTCTACACTGATTACCACTCAACCCTCTCTTCAGGAGTTTCCCTAATAGCAGAATTAATGGGATTATAGGATATTTCATCCTCAAATTCTTTTATGTTAACAAGGGAAGTCATATCTGAAGACACCTCTCCTTTGTTCATTCAAGGAAAGTTTGGCCAACATTAATTATGCTTCCACAGGCTGCTCTTCAAGGTGTGTTCTCTGATGTCGGACAAGACACCAGCTCCTTCTAAATATTTTCCCACACTGAGGACACTGGCTGGGACCCTCCCTGTTATGAAGTCGCTGGTGTACTACCAAGTGAGTGTTCTGCCTGAAGGACTTTCCACACTTCAGACACTGGTATGGAGTCTCCTTAGTGTGAATCCTCTGGTGCTTGGTCAGACAGGAACTATCCCTAAAAGCTTTACCACACTGATTACACTCATAAGGCCTTTCACCAGTATGAATCCTCTGGTGCCGGATAAGTCCAGCAATATTCCTGAAGAGTTTACGACACTGGTTACAACCATAGGGCTTCTCACCAGTGTGAATTCTCTGATGCCTGATGAGGTACGCACTCTCAATGAACGTTTTCCCACACTCTTTACATTCATAGGGTTTCTCCCCAGAATGAATTTTCTGATGCACAATGAGGTGAGAATTGCGATTGAAGGATTTCCCACACTCTACACATTCAAAAGGCTTCTCTCCAGTGTGTGTCCTCTCGTGCTGAGTGAGGTATGAACCATCTCGGAAAGCCTTTCCACATCTGCTACACTCATAAGGCTTCTCGCCAGTGTGGATTCGTAGATGTACAGTAAGGTGAGAGATGTCAGTGAAGGGTTTCCCACATTCATTACACCTATACGGCTTTTCCCCTGTATGAGTTCTTTGATGCAAAATCAGGGATGAATTTCTGTTGAAAGTTTTTCCACATTCTAGACAGGCATAAGGCTTCTCACCTGTGTGAATCCTCTGGTGTTGTGTCAGAGCTGATCCATCACTAAAAGCTTTCCCACATTTATTGCATTTATAGGGTTTCTCTCCTGTATGAATCCTTCTATGTACAATCAAGTTGTAGTTCTTGGAGAATGATTTTCCACAATCATTACAGCTATAAGGTTTCTCACCAGTGTGAGTTCGATGGTGTAAAACAAGAGAAGAGTTCCGTTTGAAGCATTTGCCACATTCAGTGCATTTAAAGGGTTTCTCAATGGAATGACTTCTTTTTTCATTAAGAGACGAATTCAGGGCCAGAATGTCCCCAAAGTCCTTACCTTTGTAAAATTTTTTGCTACTTTTCTTAATTTTTTTGTCACAAAGGGGAGTAGTAAAGTGGTTTAGAGATTTAATACTTTCTGTGTATTTATAGGGTTTGTCTTTCATTTGGTATCTTGCAAGTTGAGTGACTTCCATGGAAGGATGGATGGCTTTTTCACAAGCATCACCATCACCAGTTTCCTTAGCTGTATAACTCTGGGGACAACTATGTAAGGTTTGATCACAATCAAAAGTTTTAATATCTGAGTTATGAACACGAAAGCCATTTGTTGTAGGAACTCTCTGAGATTCTAGATGGGCTGCATTTGTACTCAAATGCTCCCCCACACCAAGATCACAATTTGCTTCCTGAACCCCTGTTTTCTCATCAATTAAAGGAGAATGCCTCATATTTCTTTCCTGGTTCTCACAGTCCCAATTGTCACCTAAAATGGGGAAGCAGAGTCCCTCTCTTTTAAATCCTTCCATTTCTACCTCAAAGGAAACTTCTTCTTCTTCTTCTTCTTCTTCTTCAGAAACATTCTGAGCTATTATTTTTCAGTCTCATGTTCCATACTGAAAAGAGAGAAAAAGACACATTAAGAAAACAGATATATTTGGGAGAAAATGAAAAATGATAATGGGCTAAAGTATGTTTTACTTGTTTTCTTTTTCAAATTCATATCTGTAAAATAGGGAGTTCGAATGAGTGCCAAGGCTGAAGCTAAGAGCAGGTTCAAAAGAAGTGACATTACATTGTAATACTCTCAGAGAACAGGTCAAAGGAATACCGTGTAAGGATAAATAAAACAAAAATAATTAACTCGGTACATGGGAGAAGGGAAACCAGACATCTCTGTTCATTCTCAAATACAATCTTGGTCACTGCCTTCTTGTCCTCTATCACCAATGCCCCTCATCAGAAATCAACGCATATCATATGAGGAAAGAGAAAACCTAGAGCTATAAACCAGTGCTGTAAATGCTGCACTTAAGAGGTAAAGCCACAAGAATGAGGTCAGTCTACTCTATATAACAAATACCAAATCAGCCAGGGCTACACAGTAAAGCCCTATCTATAAATAAATAAATAGAAGTATGATAGCATAAAGCTCAGATTTGCACACATGTTCGTTAAAAGCTGCAAATTAGTCAGTCAGCATACCTGGATAGTTTGGTATCCACTAATAAAACATAAACCTTTCATCATGCAAATCTAATCATAGTTACCTCAGAAAACAAGTGAATATCAATACACACCTATGAAATGATCTTTTTTTCAATTTTTTATTTTATATGTATAGGTGCTTTCTATGCAAGCATATCTGTGTACCACATACATGTCTAGTGCCTGCAGAGGCCAGAAGACGATATGGGATCCCCTGGAACTGGAGTTTCATACAGTTGTGAGCCACCACGTAAGGACTAAGAATTAAGCCCAGGTCCTCTGGAAGAGCAGCTAATGCTTTGAACCACTGAACTGTCTCTCCAACCCTCTATGGAATAATCTTAAAAGAAAAGGGAAAAGACAGAACAGTAATAGTAAAGATGAAACTTAATATGATTGATCATGATTACTTAATAGCAAAGTAGAAAGATCAAAAGAGATGGAAAGTTTCCTTCAAAGTACTAAAGGAAAACTACCAGGTTCGCCAAGATTCAGGAGTGAGAGTAAAATAAAAACAAATTCAGAAAAGCAAAGACATTCTTCAAAAAGAGGGGGACTAAAGAAAGGACGGAACAGAAAGAAAGAGAAATGCTAAATAGATAAATCCAATGCTGAAAAGAAGAAAAAAACAAGATCAAATGTTGGCCAGATAAAGATCACAGTACAATACAACAGTAGTAACATGCAACCAAACAGATAAGGCATCCTCAAAAGGAAGAAATCAATATGTCCAAATACAGCAAAAGGCTTATTTCCTTTGAAAATTGGAGATTCAAAAAAAAAACTGCTGGACAACACAAGCAGCAACAACTTTCAGTAGCCTTATCAAACGGCTGGGTGAAAAGCCATATACATGGAAAGTCAAAAGTATTCTAAGCACATGTGAAACATTTGCTTAACATGACCACAAACCAGATCAAAGAACATACTGAGCAAAGGCCAGATGACAGCATAAAAGACCGGTCTATGAAATACAGTGCAGTCAAGCTAACAACCCGACAACAGAAAAAAACCAAATACAAGAAAACCATAGGTAAAACAAACCTGTATTTCTTTGAAAAAGTGTTAAAGTGATAACCTATTTTTTAGTGTTGGATAGATCTAAAACCTTGATAAAAATAAGAAAATACCTTGAAGTAAAAAGAATAAAAATGCTATTATCACAAAACGTGACAAATGAGGCTGCAGTCAACTTAGTTCTTGAACAGAAAGTATTATTCTTCAACACTTATAGTGAAAAAAGAAGACCACAGAGCTAGGAGTGTATATTGGAAGAGCACTGACCTAGCCTGTCTAATACCCTGCGTTCCAGCCCCAGCAACAGAAACAGTAACTATGATGAATTCCTGGATATCCTAAAGTATACTGTGTAGCAGGTTAATTAGTCATGGGGACCTCAACCTTAGCGATGGATTTTCTCCAAGTTGTCATGACAAATAGATGGTATATACTAATGTGAATAACAAAAGCACATGTGCAGCTGTGGGTAAAGTATGGTGTTCCTAGAATGGCTCTGTTGGCTAAAACACAATTATCTACTGCTCCTAAACTCATCTGGATGAACCATAAATCCCCAATGAGTGGTGCTCCAGAACAACATAATATGTACCTTGTACTTCCACTAAAAAGAAAACTCAAGCTTGGCCATCATTTTTGCCACCTTACCAAAAGAAGATGGAAAACATGCTTGAACATGTAAAATTTGAGACATTTTATGTAATCATACTTTTAACACCTACTATTAACTTGACTAAAAAAAGAACAAAACAGAATGCTAGTGAGTTCACTTCTCACACTATACCTCATTTATATACAATCTCTCTATGTGTCCAAAATGAAAAAGAATATTCCAAGAAATATTAGAGGACCTAAAAGTAAAACTAGGGGGCTGGAGAGATGTTCAACAGTTAAGAGCACCTACTGTTTTTGAAGAGGACCCATGTACAGTTCTGAGCAACATGAAGTCTCAGAACTATCTCTAACTCCAGTCCCAGAGAATTAAGACCTTCTGTTCCCAGTGAGCACTGTGTACATGTGGTTCACAGTTATACACAGAGACAAAACATCCATACACATAAAATTAAAATAAAAAGTAAAAAATTTAAGGTCTGACAAGTTCTACCTACGGTCAGTTAATGACTGTCATGTGAATAGGGTGGGTAACTACCTTAATAATTTTTTAATTAATTTCACCTATAACTAATACTTATTTTATCGAAGCCTAAAATACAACCAAGAAAGTCAAAAGTCACCCACCAGATGAGAGACAATGTATCTAGAATATATATAGAACTCAGAAGTCAATAATAAAATGAGACAGACATGTGGCCCACACCTATAATCCACACTTGAAAGGAAACCATGCCCCACCCCTGCCCCTGAATAAATAAACAAATATGACAACCCACATTTTAAAATGAACAAAGTAGAGATCTTTCTTATCTTACTTAAATTGCTTTCTGAATTCAAATACACAACAGCCTCATGGCTCATAGTCCCAGAGTCTAGAAAGTTCAAAACCATTGTCAGGTATGGGAAAGGGGTCACTTCCTAGCTGGAGAATGAACAATAAACAAAAGAAAAGATGCCCAATATCACTAGCCACGAGAAAAATTTGAATCAAAGCAACACGAGGTATCACTTCATATTCACTAAGATGCTGCGATCAGTCCCATTTCTATGTAACTATTCCACAAGACAGAAAAGCATACATCTATTTTTTAAAAAAAGGTTCACACTATTACTTGTGACATCCAAAACAAAATACACTGAAGAAATAAAAACTCAGAGAGGATTAAAAAACTATAAAACTGAACAAAGAACATATACATGAATTTTGAAGATGTTTCCTAAGTCAAAAAAATCAGACACAAAGGGCACAGATTCTACAACTCATTCTATGGAATCTCCAAAACATACAAAAAGCTACAGGCAAAGAGACGGAGGCGACAGAAGTGGTAGTTAATGAGTATGGGTTTTCTTTGGAGGGAGGGGCTGATGAAAAGGTTCTAAAGTTGCCAGGCATGGTGGCACACACCTTTAATCCCAGCAACCAGAAGGCGGAGGTAGGTGGATCTCTGTGTTCCAAGCCAGCCTGGTCTAGACAGCAAATTCCAGGCCAGCCAAAATTTACACAGAGACCCTGTCTCAAACAAAAACAGCAACAGAAATGCTGAACTGTATACCTTAAGAGGATAAACTACAGGGTATGCACACAGACAAGTTTTTGTTATTACTGTTGCTTTTTAAGTGTACTGAGTCCACGAGGATCAGATCTATTGGCCTACTCTCAGCTGGCACATTAAAAATTCAAGAAAGAAATGAACAGTTATGAGACTGTGCTAGCTTATGTAGAACTGCTCCTCTCCCAAGTGCTGGGATTGCAGGCAGGCATCACCATGCCTGACAAGAGTATATATTTCTTTTACTGCTTTTTCAGATGGGAAAAATAGAATTAAGTCCTAATTCATACAAATTCTCACACACACGTTTATAAAATGACGGAGAAAAAACTTATGGAGGAGGGATCTCCATAAACCTTGAAATGATTAAAACAAGCATGGAAGATGTAGCTCAAGGACAGTGATTACCTAGCAGATACAAGGTGCTTGGTCCAAAACCACGCACACACACTTAAGGTAAAATACAGACCTAAGAAAGACATAAAGCAAAATACAGAGCTAAAGAGTTATCCAAGTTACTAGGATAAAGAAGTTTCTCTGAATAATGGAGTACACAAAACATACTCCAAAAAAAACCCTGAGATGTCTGACTATATGAAAACAAGTAATACACCATGAATCTTGGGTTTTTGAAAATCAAAAAAAGCAACAAAGAATTAAACTAGCACCCCTAAGAATGATGTACTCATGGCAGCAAGCACTTTAACCACATGATCAAAGACTGACCACTACCAACTTGACATGATTCCAAGGACATATTTTACTCAGGTAACTATCAGCAAAACCAAATTCATGTCCTCTGGAAGAGCAGTAAGTGTTCTTAATCACCAAGTCTCTACAACCCCCACCGCAAGAGTAACATTTTTTTCAGTTGTGTAGCCACTGGAAGGTTGGTAGAATACCTATGCTCCTTTGCGTTCGTGGAAGACAAAAATAAAACAAAACAGAATGCTCATATTTTAAAGAGAATCTTCACTAAAAATTTCAATGTAGTCTCACAATATCTACTATATTACTTCTAGTAATCCAGCCCCCCACACACTATATAAATATATGCCCGTATCACACCTGTCTGTGCTACAGTCGTTGTGTATATAAAACACAGTAGACATGTTTTTAAGAGAAAGAAAAGCTAATGTAGCAAAACGTTAGTAACTCAACAATCTGGATGAATGGTTTAGTCACGATCTACTAAACTCTGCCAGCAACTTAGCTGTGGGTGTGAAATCTTTCAAATTACAAAAGCTGAGAGAAAGCAGAGGAAGAACAGAGGGAAGTTATTAAAGGGAGATGGACAAAAGCGTGCTTTTACAGGAAAATAAAACCACTGAAAACCAAGGAAGAGATAGCAAAACAGCTAAAAAGCGCGGGGGGATCCTCCCTGACTACAAACATTATATAAACACACACACACGAGAAAGACAGACAGACAGACAGACAGACAGACAGACAGAGACAGACTGAGAGACTTTGCAAGTATCAGTGGAGGAAAAAGGAAAACTACCTAGAAGGTTTCACGGAAAGCATCCCCGCCCACTTGAGCCTAGTAGCCCACTCAGCGCGAGACCGGCAGATCCGGAGGGCCCGGGCGCCCAAAGGTTCTCCGCAAAACCTCCGGAAGGGCCGGGCTCGATACAAGGACACCAGGCCCCTAAGTACCACGGAGGAAAGGGCAGGGACCACGTCACCGATAGCAGCGCGGAGGAGCGTTCACAGCAGCCACAAAGGGACCTCTCCGACCGGGGGCGTGCACACCCGCCAGGACAGCAGCATCCCCGGCCACACCCTCCCGGTTAGCCCGAAACGCCCACGGCCTCCGTGAAACCCGACGCAGACGGTATGCATGCCACCCCCGCCAGCCTCCCTTATTCCACCCCCCCGACCCCCACCCGCATAACATTCGGCGGGGAAGATGAAGCATAGAACGGCGCCGAGGCGCGGAAGAACTCACTGTTGTCGGTTGGCGGCAGCCATGTTGGCGGCGACCGCGCATGCGCAGACTCCGGTCCCGGGATTCACGCGCATCCTGGAGGTTCGGCCCCCTCTGGCAGTGAGGCGCTGGTTTAGGAGCTTTGCACTGTACCTGCAGCTGGGAGACAGACTGCCTGGACCTGTCACCCAAGGCATTACGATCAGGAAGAAACGTTCATTTTCTACCATACAACTGAGAGGGCTGGCTCTGGATACAAGATAGTCTCTCCCAAGTTCTCCCCATGTTAAGATTTTGCTATAGAGTCCTATTTTTATTTACTACATAACTTGACAAAAATACGTTTAAAGGGAAAAATGCTAATATTCAGCCAAATACACCTATTTTGTTGACAATCATAGGAGGAAATAAATTAAATTTATTTTTTAAAATTTATGTGTATTGCCTGCATATATATCTGCATCTTGTGCATGCAGTGCCCCCCCATAAAAAGGTGTCAAATCCCCTCGGACTGGAATTATAGATGATTGCGTCGCCATGTGGGTGCTGAGAATTGAACCCGTCTTACAGAAGAGCAGTAAGAGCTCTTAACCTCTCTCTCCATCTCTCCAGACCCAGGCTACATCCTTGAAAACAATTTTAAAAACAGCTAAGGATTCTAGATAATTAGCAATGTTTTTTAATCAGTAGCTAAAAATCAGTAATAACCAGTTAGAAACTGTATTGAAAGGAAATAAATGTTCTCAATCTTTTATGTTAATGTACAGAAATCTGACTTTTAGAAAAATTCAAAGTGGGCAAGGTGGAGGGAGCATGCCTGTGATCCCAGCACATGTCAAACAGAAAGAACCAGTTGGCCTTTAAAAAAGCCAAAACCATAGCCTTTAAAAAGCCAAAACCATACTTCTATAAAATACAGATCAAAAATTTAGTGAGTTTAGGGTGGTGAGCTTTTGTTTATAATTGGGTCTTGTGTCACTAAGTCCGACCTCAAATTTTAAGTGATTTTCCTACATCTTTGTCCCTAGTGCTGGAATGCACCACTGTGGTCTTTCGAATAACACTGGCCCCCATAGGCACAAATATTTGAATGACTGTTTCAGAAAGATTAGAAAGTGTGGCCTATAGGGACCGTATTATACAGGCCCATATTTCTACATTGTATGGCGGCCAGAATTTCAGGCCACAATTTGCACCTGCCACACAGAAGATGGTCACCTAGCCTTTTGAGACAAACTGTGGCCATCCTAAACAAAGAATCAGGATATGCTAATATCGCTCTGCTCCTTTGTAATTTGGGAGATCGCCTGGGAAAGAGTTGTTAATGTTTTACTTTTTGATTTGAGTAGTGGTTCATGTAAGGACACTGTTGATCTTTGTTGCAATGTCCACCAAAGTTTACAACTGATAAAGTAAACCCTAAGTCACAAGAGTTTCATAGCAGTTAAGATGTTTTAAAAAAAACTGTAAACAAAGTTTAGTCGTGTCTGCGTGGCTAATAGAAAATTGCAGGTTCATGTCTGGGAAGAAGTAAGGCCAAACTCAGAAGTTGTATGTGCCTAGGCCTTAACCATGGCTCACCTCTATTTTAACATTCATATTTGAAAACACCTCTACGTAAAATAAACATAGCCTCTACACAGGCAACTTTTACAGCAGTTGGTGACTTGTGCTGGAATTCTTAACTCTCAGTTGATGAGACTTCTCCCAGAGTGGAGAAGGCTCCTTTTCCTCCACTGTCCCCTTATTATTCCTTTTCTTTATATTCTGCCTCAACTGGACGTACTGAACTCCACGTCAACTTAAACTACATGTTCCCTAAACTATACCTGTCTTTCTCTCTTTCCATTTACATTTGAACTTCTGTCTGGAGTTGGGTTTTCTAAGAAGGTGGCTTCTTGAATGGGGATGGGGGGATACAATGGCCCATGACTCATTCTTCTATTTAAACAAGTATCCAAGTGAACCTAGGAAAAGTATTTGATGTAGGGAACCATGACAAGAGCTATTTTCTTTTTTTCATAAACTAAGCAGAAGGGGAAAAAAACTTAAGAATTTCCCAGAATCATACTTTAGATATGCATTCTCTTTTCCTTTCCGTGACATCTTAGACTTGACTGAACTGTGCACACTTCAAAGAGGGAAGATAGGTTGTTGCTTCCACTATAAGGAAGGTGCCTATATCAGGCACGTGGGAAGACGCAGAAGAATAAATGGCTATTTGTGTGCAGGTGCCACACTCACTGGCCTGACATTTACCATGACCCAGTCAATAAGGGTGTGCAATGTTGTGTACATTTAAAAGCAAGGCTCCAGCAACCAGCAAAGAAATGAGCCAAGCAGGCTGGGCAGTGGTGGCACATGGCTTTAATCCTAGCACTTGGGAGGCAGAGGCAGGTGGATCTCAGTGAGTCTGAGGTCAGCCTGCTCTACCAAGCAAGTTCCAGGATAGCCAGGACTGTTACATAGAGAAACCTTGTTCCGGGGTGGGGGGTAGAAGCCAGCCATCATAAGCCACCACCAAGGAAAACCAACTGCTGTAAGAGATAACGAATGCCCTTAACCCAAATCAAATGAGCAAACCCAGGAACTGAAGTTAGAATGGAAAGCTTTCTGTAACTGAACAGCTTGAATCTCAAATGTGTAAGCAGGCAATTCAAACAAAAGCTTCTGAAGGCTGGATGGTGAAGTGAAAGAAAAAATATCAAATTCAAAAGCAAAGCTTAAAATATTCTTTCTAGGGAAAGTGGAAAATTTCAAAGTATTAAATGGGGCATGGTAGTATATAGTCTCAGCACTTGGGCGGTGAAGGCAGGAGAATCAGGAGCTCAAGGGACATCATGGCCTACAATACAGAAGACCCTGACTTAATAAAACAAAATAAGTTAATTCATGAGACGCTATAACATTCGCAAGGAAAACAAACAAAAAACTGGACATTTGGGCGCATTTCTGTAATCTCAGCACTCAGGATGTAGATGCAGAACAATCAGGAGTTTAAAGCCTGGACTATAGAACATCCTGTACAACAAAAAGAACAACAACAAAAAAACAGAACAAAACAAAATAGCTAAAATAATATAGTGTTGAAGTCATGAAGGTCCTTCTACTCACAGAGCAGCACTAAGAGAATCAAGAATATTAATCACATAGGGGTGTCTCCTCAATAGCCGGGATAAAAACCAAATATCTGTATTGCATCCTGAAAGCTGAGAGTGGAGGTTATTAATGACCTGGTGACTCTTTTGTTACCTGATGGAGAAAGACCTCTCACCCTAACACCCCAGAATGATTATCCCAGACTCTTCCCTCCCTAGATCATTACCCATCCTTAGGGAAGATGTCATGTGTACTTTTATGGTCTGCTGACCTGTATGATATCAGAGACCACATTAGATTCTAGCCTTTTAGCTATAGAATACACCCTCATGGGCACATGTACTTTGTAAAAGAGCCTCTATGTAATTACACCTTAAGCTTTATTGTGCCCCTGGAACTGAACTGATAGGACTGGCTTGTTTGGAAACCTTTTCCCAAACTGCACTGTGTTTTAAATAAGCTGACAATGAAGACAATGAACTGTCTGCCATTACACTCCCCAAAGTCTGACCCAGGTTGACAAAGTCAGTCTGAATCAGGTTCTCATTCTCATCTTCTATCGGGTTTGCTTCCCTGCCTGGATAACTGCAGGGAGCCCCTCGATATAGATTTGATTCGAAATTGAAATAACAAACGGAAATGAATATAGTAGAAACAAATCCAAACAGGCTTATCTTTGACTACCAACCAAACGCAAAATGTACAAATCAATAATGTTGAAAAACAGGTTTTTTAAGTGCTTCCAATGCATGTTGGAGTTGTTTTATTAACATGTTAGGGAGTGAATCTAGGGCCTTGAACATGCTTGGCAATCACTCTACCATTGAAATACACCCAATGCTGAGCTTTGTGTTTTAATATGTTAACATAGAATATATGTTTCTATCAAGTTGATGTATTTTCACCAATTTGCATATTGGAAAATGCATATTGTACCATTTCACCATATTGCAAAAATAGCCCACTGTATCCATGTTTGCAAACCCTTAAGACATTTCTTTTAAAAAGTAGCAAGTCATATAATACACTCATATACTTCAAATATATTAAACATACTCTCAGAAGTACCATAGATGTCATAAAAAGTGTAAACAGAAGAACTGTATGTTCCTAGCGTTGAATGATAAAAGTACAAAGAAAACAGACACACAATAAAAGACGTTAACATATAACAGGAGGACAGAGCTTCAATAAATGGAGACCGGAATGGACTGAAAGGTTCTGAATGGCAAATAAAGTAGAAAGCAGAACAGTTACTAAATATATGAAATACTGATCAGGCTGTTTTATACAGAAGGAAATAATAATTAAAGTAACAAAAATAAGGCAAGAAAGATGGCCCAGCAAATAGTGTGCAGGCCATGCAAGTCTGGTGGCTTGAGGTCATTCCCCAGAATACATGTAAAAGCAGAAAATTGACTCCATAAAATTGTACTGACTTCCACATACATGTATACCAACAATAAATAAAAATCAAATTAAAAATAAAATAACAAAAATACTTTGAGCTGTCAGAATGGCAAAATTAAAAGTTACCAATCTTCCATGGCTACCCACAGGAAACTGAATTGGTACTGGTCATCTCAGAAAATAACCTGGCAACATATTTAAAAGCTAGGGGCCACCAGATGGATCAGCAGGTAAGAGCACTTCCTGCTCTACTAGGAGACCCAACTTAGGTTCCCAGCACCCACATCTCATAACTACCTGTAACTCCAGATCCAAAGGCTCTGATATTATTATATTCTGGTCTCTTCTAGCACCTGGACTTACATACATGTACCCATACAAAGATACATACACATAATTAAAAAATACATGTTTCACAAAAAAGTTAATCACACACATCCTTTTCCAAGACCCTCCACTTATAAAAGTTAATTCGCTGGAAGTATAAACATTCAAGATTCTATTAGAACCCTACTTTGGGGGGGTGACAACCTAGGGACTATACACTATCCAACTTTCAGAATCTTACAATAGAAAAAAGAATGTGATATACTGAATTTTATTTTATGCAGAATCATTATTTACCACTTATACTGCAAGAGAATAGGGAATACTGGAATACTACTAATATATCGAGTTTTTAAAAATGAGTTACAGATTGAACTTCTGATCTTCCTGCTTCTCCCTCCTGTGTTGGAATTATAGATATGCTCCACCACAACCATTTTTTTTCTTGGTATCTTTTGGTTTTATAGAAATTAAATATATGCACCAAAAAAATTTTTTGATGGAACACAAACCTCAGTACATGCAGGATAATTCCTAGAGGAGGAGCCCATTTAAATGTAAGGAATATGGTAATGGCTATACAGAGCTCCTACCATCTTTGACTCAACAGAATGGCCAGTGACAGACACTAGAGTCATCCCAAGAGTAAGAACAAAAAAATAAAATCTCTTCATGAAGTATACTTTGACATTAGAGAAGTCATACTGGATAGCATTCATATAAATATAAAAACATTTTTACACAAGGCACGGCCATTTGGATCTGTGAGAGAACTAACTCTCAGGAGTCAGACTTTCTAAGTGTGCTAAGTGTAGAAGAGTGTTTCCCAGGAAAAGATTCCTTTCAGTACATCTCAACAGTCACAGAAGAGACTTAGAACAAATGCTCTAAGTGGATACATTGTTCTTCTCTAGCATCAAGAAATATATACTGGGGAGGGACACTGAAGGAGGCAGTCATTGGTCATTGTGGAAAAGGCTTTAGACAACACTCAGCTTTTAGGAGGCAACATCAGAGAACTCATACTGAGAGAACCATGTTGTGTAATCAATGAACATAAGCTTCTTGGTATTCTTGCTTCTTGCTCTGGGTATTCAATGTAGGAGGATTCATACTGGGAAACTCTCTATAAGTAAAATTCATTTTGCTATCTTTCAACTGAAGCTTTAATTTTCTTTTGAGACAAGGTTCCATGTATCACAAGCTAACATCAAACTCACTATGTAGCAGGGAATGACTTCAAAGTGATCATCCTCATGGTTCATCCTCCTGCCCCCACTTTCTGAGTACTGGGATTAAAGATACACATTTAAAGACACAGTTTTTATTTTAAACCAGGAAATTTGTTAGAGAAACTCATCAGACATGATCAGCATGGAAGTAGAGTCACAAAATTCCATTTTATTTGCCATTAGAGAGTGTTGTAGGAGGAGGCCACATGCTTCTTTCCGGCTGTCCAGACTCAAAATAACCACTCAGAAACTATATTATTTAAACCACTGCTTGGCCAATCATTTAAGTGTATTGTTAGATAACTCTTATATCTTTCGTTAACCCATTTTTATTATTTTATATTTTACCATGAGGCTTGTGGCCTACCAGCTAGCAGCTTGCATCTTTCTCCTTTGGCAGCTCCATGGTGGCTCTTTGATTCTCGATAGATTAGATAGATAGATAGATAGATAGATAGATAGATAGATAGATAGATAG
>LOJH01016017.1:0-14534 GCA_001685095.1 Ellobius talpinus | reverse complement strand
GGAATTGAACTCAGGACCTTTGGAAGAGCAGGCAATGTGCTCTTAACCACTGAGTCATCTCTCCAGCCCCAACCTTTATTTTTCTTTCTCGCTCCATAATGACAGAATGTTAAGTAAAACTTTATGCTAATCAAGTAAAGAACTACCTAATAGCGTCCACCTTAAAAAGTTCTTCAACTGTGTCGTGCCTCTACCTGTTCTGTTGATAACTTAGAAATGAACAAAAGCTTTAGACACAGCCCAGAAGGTTTGCTAAGCTAATCAAATGCACTTATTTGAATTTCAAGAGGTCCAGATAGCAAATAAAAATATGAGATTTTAGAATGTTAGATATTACTATTAAATGAGATAATAGTCTCCCAACAGTGGTGTGCTGTGTCGCTTATTGATGCACAGAACAGAGATTAAATCGAAAGCTGGGGTTGTTTTTTACAATTCAACTTGCATGCCTCTCCAGTTTTCCACCACAGCTAGAAGGACATCATGGAATGTGGTTGTTGAAGTGATAGGAGAAAATGGATAAATCTTAAGGTAAATGTCATTATTCCTCAAGAAAGCTTTGAATTGAATAAGGTCCTGTGACGGCATGGGAAAATGTGTTGGAAAAATGAATTAGGTTGTGTTCCTGGATGATGTTGGTGCACACTCAGGAGGCAGAGGCAGTTGGATCTCTGTGAATTCAAGGACAGCCTGGTCTACAGATTGAGTTCCAGGACAACCAGGGGTACACATAGAGAAACCCTGTCTTGAAAAAGGAAAGGGGGTGGCGTTCATATATTCAGCTGTTGTCTTTCTTTGGTCATTCAGAAAAGCATATGTATGTCCCTCAAGTGAAAGGCTTGAATGTTAACTAGTCTTAATCATTAGAAAATCAATGCATAAAACAGATTTTTGGCCAGGCATGGTGGCACATACCTTTAATCAAATCACTTGGGAAGCAGAGGAAGGCTGATCTATGAATTCTAGTCTACCAATATAATATAGAACCTGACAGGAAGTAAAGAAAGGAAGGCGAGAGAAAGAGACTATCTAGTAAATGAACAAGCTATAATCAAAGGACAACCTCTAAAAATGTTTTTTTCTTTTTAATTTTTTTATTTTATGTGCATGTATTTTACCTGTGTGTATATTTGTGCACAGTGTACATGCATTTCCCACAGAGGCCAGAAGAGGGCATCCTTTTCCCTGGGACTGGAGTTACAGGTGGTTTCGACCCATCATATGTATGCTGGGAGTGGAACCCAGGTCCTACAAAAGCAGTCATTGCTATTAACTGCTGAGCCATCTCTCTAGCCCAAAATTAGATATTGTCAACTTAAGAAATGAAGCAGGAGCTAGGTGGTGCTGGTGCATGTATTTAATTCCAGCACTCAGGAGGCAGTCAGGTGGATCTCTATGAGTTTGAGACCAGCCTGGTCTACAAAGTTCTAGGACAGCTAAGACTGTTATACAAAGAAACCCTGTCTAGAAAAAACAAAAAGGGGAGAAAAAAAAGAAGAACTGTGTCTTGAACCTGATAAATTTGATTGTGGCAACACTTTCAAACAGTAAACAGGTTTATAAATATATTTGAATTTAAATTACAAAACAAGTGTTTTCTCTTTTGTTTGAGAAAGAGGCAAATATTGCAGGATTTAATTCCTTATATAGTTTAAGAGGATGTCTACATGCTAGAACAAACATGGAAAATGAAATAAATAATTATATGAAAGTTTAGAATATATGGAAAATGAAGGAATTTCACATATGTACAACTCTAAGTGCTCAGTACCTTATGGATTTGTTTGAGAGTCTAGAATCTTGAATGACCATACATTTTGTCTAAAGCCTAGTACAGTGCTTGCATGACTGGTTGATTTTTGTCCAAAAACACTTTTTCTCTCATCTTTCATGAATTTGTTCTCTGAGAACTTTATAGTGTGTGTGTGTGTGTGTGTTAAAAAAAAACAATGTGCAGTGTATTTAGTGTGAGAAAGCCCAATTTTAGCTCAGCTTGGACCCCCTTAACTATTAGAAGACTGAAACCAGATATCGATCTGTAGAGAGTTTCTGTGAAATTTTCAATTTTCAGTCTCTGAGAACTCACTCTAAGGAAAGAAAGCTTAGAAATATGATTGGAACGGGAACAGCTTCTGACCTAAGTTAGTCTTACCTGAAGAAAACTCACATAAGATCCTCCTCCCCAGAAAAAATAACAATTTTATGTTTGGAAATTTATACCAAATACTAGCTTCTGAGAACTCTGAAGCCACAAGAATGTGCATGACGTAAACCAGTTCCTCGTGCAGCTCTCTTATGTGCTGTCGCAGTCATGCCAGTGTTAGTCTGAAGAAAGTCATCGCTATTAGGAAGGCACTGAAGGTTAAAGAAGTTACCAATGGGATCCCTGTAAGCATGACAATGTGGGAAACTTCAGTAGGAGTCCTCGTTGTGTTCTGTATCAGAGGACTCATATGGGCAAAGACCATTTAGATGTATTCTATGGGGAAAGCATCACCTTTAACCCCTACATTTTCTGAGAATGAAAAAGATGCTCAATAGAAAGAACTACGGAGAATAAGAAAAGGAAAATGTCACAGGTCATAAAAGTGCAAACCCTGTACAAACTTTGAATGACGAATTTATAACTGTAGTCAAGCAATTTCTGACTTCTCTAATTCTGTTATTGACCTAAATATTAAATGATATGAATGAGAGCAATCATTACTATAATTCTATCCATTCCAGTTGGTTAATATGAGTGAATTGCTTGGAGGTTAGAAAGATACTACCGAGTGAATACATAGCAGAAGAAATCCCAAGAAACAAGGGCATGTCTTCAGAAAGAAGTTCAGTGTGAGTCCAGGCTTTGAGAGAGTAAAGCAAAATTTTGAGACAGAAAATGTTTCAAAGACCTCTGAGGACTCAGAGTCTTACTGATTTGTTTGAGAGACCAGAATCTAGAGTGGCCATGTCTTTGGCTAGAGCCTAGTCCAGTAGTGTGTTTGCATGGTTTGTTGATTTTTGTAAAGAGCCATTTTCTCTCATCTTCCATGTATTTGTTCTCTAGGACCTTTGTTTACCATCTGTCTGTCTTAAATATGTATGTTATGCTTCTCTTAAGTGTGACTGGACAGTCTCGAATACATTTCTAAAATCAATGAACAAAGCAGTGGAGCAAATATTTTTGGGAGGTGATGAGGGGGAGACATCACTTTGAAAAAGTAAAAAAATATTTTTTTAAAGCAAGAAACAAATAGCTAGGCCTGGTGTTACAGGGCTATAATCCCAGCTACTTGGGAAGCTGAGGCAGACTCACAGGTTCAAGACCAGTCAATTTGGTGAGCACCTGTCCTCAAATAAAAAGCAAAAAGAAGGGATGGGGATGTAGCTCAGCTGGCAAATTAGTTACCCAACATGCACAAGGCCTTAGGCTGAATCCCCAGCACCACATAAACCAGGTATGCTGTGAATTCCTGTAATCTCTGACCTCAGGAGGCAAGTAGAACATCAGAATTTTAAAGTCCTGCTCTACTACATAGAGTTCAAGGCCAACCCTGTCTCCAAAAAAAGTGTGAGTCCTCGTTGTTATAGCTCAGTGGTTGAACACTCGGTAAGTGCGTGCTAGGCCCTAGGCAAAGAAAGAAAAATTAGAAAGGAGAAGGAAAAATGTAGTGCGTGAACTCTGTCTCTTTTTAGACAAAATAAAAACAATGATTTACAAACAACTGATGTACAAAATAAAACACAAGTTAAAAATCTATATAGGAGAGGGGGTAATCTATACAGATAGGCTGCAGTGCATGTAACTTAATAATAGTTCTTTGTATATAAGAATAAGCCAGCTGCTTACATACTGAATAAAACAATATTTATGTTCCTTAAAACATGTATATGAAACTGGGTCTCAAGCATCCTAGGCTGGCCTGACTTTGCTCTGTAGAAAAGGTTGACCTTGAACTTCTGATCCTTCTGCCTCTATCTCTTCTGTACTGGGATTACAGGCGTGCATTTCATTGCCTGGTTTTAATGCATTGCTGGGAATTGAACCCAGGGCTTCCCAAATGCCAGGTAATTCCCTACCAACTGAGCTACATACTCAGCTCTGTCTTTGTTTTTAGATGAGTCTATCTTTGTGACTCTGGTTGGCCTAGAACTGAATATATAAACTTTGCTAGACTCTTAACTGCAGGGATCCCCTCTTGCCCCTGGCTCCCAAGGATAACAATTACAGGAGTGTGCCACCCTGCCTAGTTTTTACTCTGGTTTTGACTTATAGAATCTTCTGGGCCTTCTCTGGACCATGAAATAAATTCCTTTCCTGATGAGAATCCCTTAATGAAGATCAAGGTTATTGAGGTCCTTACACTGAACAAGGATGTGGCTGGTCCCCGGAATGCCCTGATTCAATCCCTCTATCCTGAAAGTGGAGAAGACCTGAGCCCAAGTAGCCTCAAGCCAGCTCAACAAGCAAGCAAGCATTTGGCTGACACAGAAGTCGCTCACCAGAAGTTCCGACATTTCCAGTATGAAGAATCAGATGATCCCCAGAAGGCTGTGTCTCAGCTTTGTGAGCTGTGTCACCAGTGGCTGCAACCCAATACACATTCAAAGAGACAGATCCTGGAGTTGCTGGTGCTTGAGCAGTTCCTGAATGCACTGCCTGAGAAGTTGCAGGTATGGGTAGAATCACAGCACCCAGAGGATTGCCAGGCAGCAGTGGCCCTGGTGAAGAAGAGGACCTCAATGTCTAAGAAAGATGGTGAGTCTCATGGAAGGGTGAGGTGAGAAACTTCTCTATGAAGACTTTGTGGAGGAATGAGGAATAGTGGAGGAACAAGCCAACTAAGGATGACTTGTTCCTACTCCATGTGTTACTAGGTCAAAGCTAAGAAATCTGAAGTGGTTGGTATCCTGCCCTGTTCTCCCAAACAAAAACTTTTCATGGACTTCAATGGAAGCTCAGATACTCCCCCTGTTCCCCTCCCCCTGTTCTCTTGGGACCCCTGACACATAGCCAGCCTTCCAGTTCTTTGTAGTTTATTAAGCCTGTGGTCCTGCAGAAAGATGTGCTATGACAAGTGAATATACGTGACAGTACTAAGGTGGTGGAAAGGTCGGGATACTGGTGGAGTTTATGGAGGCTGCTTCTGTCACTGATACCTGTTAGGACTGGAATGAGGAAGAAAGGAGGCTGGGTGAATGCCAATGGGCCTTGAGCTAAGAATTCTGGGTAGCCTGTAGAAGTTGAAAAGGTAAAGAATGGGTTCTTCCCTTATCCAAACGAACATATTCCTGTGAGATTCTTGACTTTAGGCTAGTGAGACTGATGTTAGAGCTCTCGTCTCTGAAACTTTAATGTATTTTGCCAGACCTAATGACATAAGCTTAGAATCTAAGATACTCAAGAGGTCAAGTCAAATCTCTAGTTCAAGGCCTGCCTGGGCTGCAAGTGAGTTCAAGGCCAGTGTGAGCAACTTATCATAACTGCCTCAAAATAGAAAACTGCTGGGGCTGTCGTCAATAGTGGAACACTTAACCTAGACTGCACTGCATTCTGGGTTTAATCCCCAGAATTTTGGGGTGGGGTGCAGCTAACGACCATTAACTGGAATTTGACTCCCCAGAAGCTACATTTAAAAAAATCTGGTTATGGTCATGCATGCCTGTAACTGTACTATTAGATGAGATGGAGACAAGAAGGTCACTAGGATTTGCTGGCCTGGCTCCAAGTTCAGTGAGAGGTCATGACTCAATGGAATATAGCAAAGAGTGATGGAGCAGGACACCAGAGGCCCTCATCTGACCTCCCCATGCACTGAAACACACATATACCCACATGCACATAGACCACAATTACAAACACCAAACAAGCAGTAGTGCTTATGAGATGAAAGAAATTGAGTTTGCCCTATGTTTAACATGTTACAACCTAATGACCCTGAGAAAACTATTTGTGGTCAGTGTGCTAGTTGGAATTCTTTGGTGTCATGTGAGAAAAAGAAAAAAAAGCCAACAACAAAAAACCTTAAAAGTGGCTCCAAGAAGGAAATTTTACTGGAAGAATTCAAGGATGTTCTAACTCTAGGAACATCTATATCTAGGAGCTTCAATAAGCACATTAACTTAACCTTTCTGCGTATCTCAGTTGGCTGCCTTCAGCTGGCTTCATTCCCATTAAGGCTTCCGAACATATGATGTCTCTTTCCTAAATGTTCCAACAAAAGCTCTGAAAGTCCCCCATATCTTGGAAGTGATACCATGGGAGACCAACAACCTGAGTCACACTGGTGCCCATGCTGGCTGGAATAGACTCGGTATTGTCAAAGCCCATGGAGCATGGCCAGACCTGAAGGAGTCTGTGGGAGGGCTGTTAGTACTGGCGACAGAAGCTCAAAATGGGTACACAACCTTTGACCAAAGAAAGAGCCTTCTCCAAGGCAGCAGAAGGGAAGGACAGCCACACAAGCATGATAAAGGCTTGCAGGCTAGAAATAGACTTTACCACTAGGAAAGTGTAAGGCCATCATTAACTTGGAAGCCAGAGCCTGAAACAGAAGCTGGAGGTAGAAGGCAATAAAAGGTTTTAATAATGAAAACACCAGTCCCTTAGTGGTCCTTGCAGGGTGACAGTCTGGGCCATTCCAGGTATGGGAATTAGTTATCCATTGTGAAGAGATTAGCATAGACCTTCAAGGGACATGTATATGCACAACTCAAGGGTTGCAGATCCTGGCAGTTCTGCTTGCCTAAGGGCTGCCACCCCACTGATCACTTCATGTGACATCTCCTCCAGCTCTGGCTGCTTGCCATAATGAGGCCACTGATCAACTGAAAGAGGAGAAGAAGGACGTGGCCACCTTATCAGCTATTGTATCACCTGAGGTAAGTAAGAAACTTAGGTTTTGTTCTTTTGGTTACAGCTTCGCACCCGTAAGATGACCCCTTCTATACTGAGCCTGGCTGAGGGTCACACAAGATAGGCAGTTTCAACCTTCTAAGTTCTTAGGACTGAGTGGAGTTCTGAAACAACCGAAGTGTGAAGGGCAGCCCTGCTCCTGACATTGTGACCTGACCATAGAGAAAGCAAAAGGCAGGAGTAAGTGAACCAAGACTGATGAACATAGAAAGCAGAGCAACCACAGGCAGCCTGTAAGAACCACACTGTTCCCTGGTTAGAATGAGAGAGCCCTTGTTCTTCAGAAACACTCCATTGAGGAATTAGGAATAGAAAAGCACAGCTCAGATCTGCCTCAGAACAAACTAGATGGTGTGCATGCAGCAGGATTAGCCCTGCCAGCCGTAAGATATGGTGTGTATATGGGATGAGTCAATGGTGTTTGCTATGTACATGGTTTATATTGGGTCAGACATGTGATTGAAATTGTTGACTCTCATGTAATGAGCAGTCTAGAGTAGGCATCAAGCAAGTCTGCAGCCTGGGAATTGGAAGAAACTGATTAATCCCAAACTTGCTGCTCCAAATTCTGTCCCTTCTAAAGTAGGTTCTTCTCCATCTGGGCAAATTACCTCCCCAATCTAGGCAACTTGGTGAAGTGGAGGAGTCTTCCTTTCAGAATCTTTAGCTGCTCATAAAAAACTAGCATAGTGGCCAGGCAGTGGTGCCACACATCTTTAACCCCGGCACTCAGGAGGCAGAGGTAGGCAGATCTCTGAGTTCAAGGACAGCCTGGTCTACAAAGCTTGTTCCAGACCAGCTAGGATTGTTGCACAGAGAAACCCTGCCTCAAAAAACCAAAAGAAAAGAAAGAGGAAAAAAAAATACTGACATAGCATAGGTGAATGCTCCGCATAGGTCAGACTTGTCCACAAAGGCAAGAACTGCATCTTCTTGTGGGATTTACTCTAGCAGAAAGCTGTTTCTAGAGGGAGACAGTGCATCCTTGATACAGATGCTACTATGATTGATGTGGCTTACTTATTGTACTTATAGCTCTTTGTCAATCATGAGCTTTGTCTACCAGCATAAGACCCAGACTTTACTTTGGAGAAATACCCTGTGGATCTCTTTTGGATTGGAGAAGTCATTGTCTCTGAGCAAACCACCAAAGCAAAGGAGTCCCTACCTGTTAATTTCCCAGTGGCCTTTATTCTGCCCCCTTTGACAAACACCAAACTTGTATAACATTATAGGAGCCAGTAACCTTCCAGGATGTGGCTGTGGACTTCAATCAGGAGGAGTGGCGACTGCTAGGTCCCGTGGAGAGGACTGAGTATCGTGATGTAATGCTGGAGACCTTGGATAACTTGGTCTCTGTGGGTAAGTCCGTGCCTACATTTAGACTGCCACAGGGTCCCCTTGGGTACACGCTTCATCTCTGTTCATTGTCAGGAGTGGCTGTGCTCTCGGGTCTCACACTCTGTTCAGGACCTTTATCTGAACCTGTGACCCTGCAGGGTAGGGAACCTTCGGTGCACAGAGCAGCCTCAGGTTCAGGTTGCCTGGGGGAATGAGAGTAATCACTTTGCCCTCACCCAGTATCTTGGCCACCAATTTGATTGTTCCTGGTTTTGCTGTTTGAGGAGAGGATGTAATCTCATTTTTTTAATACTGTTTGTTATGCTGTCATTCTGGCACTTTTAACTCCACCATGCTTATCTTTTGATTTCTTTCAGGGTGGGAGCCTACATTGGAAAACAAAGAGTTAACTCCACAGTCACCCAGTTCTGTGGTAGAACCAATTCACAACCCAAAGCCAAAAGATTTCTCAAGGAATGGTGCTCAGTCCACTGTCTTTGAAAGTATCTCTCAAGATGAGGTCCAAGAAATTCATACCATAGAATCAAATCAGGTCGAGCCTGTACAGAAAAAAGACCTCCCTCAGGAAGAGCTCTCTGAAAGCCAGCAGTCTCAGGAGCAAACTAGGCTTCATACAAGCCAGGGCTCATTTGACGACGTTCTGCCTAGAAAGCACTTGCATGTAAAAATTAGCAAGAAGGGCACAGGAAAGAGGAAAGCAAAGGAAAAAAACATTTCTATGACACAAGATTCAACCATACAGAAACAGCAAAAGGGCTCTGTGGGGCGACAAGTCAGAGATGGCAGCAATTCTAAGACACATGGTCCCTCTATAAAAATCCACCGGCAGGGTAAAGTTCGGGACAGCAGAGATCCCGTTATACTTACAACACCTGCAAAAGTGTACCAGAAAACCACTAGCTTTGAAGGTAGAGTCAGGGACAGGAGCCATGCCATAGCACCTGATACATCTACAAAAATACAACAGAAAAGTGCTGAGCGGGGTAAAATTGGGAAAAGCAGCAATTCTTTGACACAAGGGTCATCTATACAAAATTACCAGACAGGGTCTGGGGCAGGAAGAGCCAGGGACAGGAACAGTTCCTTGACACAGGCTTCACCTGTGAAAATTATCCAGAATGGCTGTGAAAGGGGTAAAATGCAGGGAAACAGGAATTCCTTGAAACATGTAAGAATGAACCAGAAGGGTTCTAACAGCGGAAGAGTCGGGGAAATTAGTACTTCCGTCAAACGCACTCCCCATATAAAAGTTCACCTAAAGACCTCTGAAAGAGGGGAAGGCAGGGAAGTCAACACGTCCATCAAATACAGCCCCCATTTGAAAACTTACCACAAAGGTTCTGAAGAGGGGACTCCCAGGAAAGGCAACAACTGTAAGAAAGCTGTCAGCCAGCATGCTCAGCAGATATTTTTCATCAAGATTCACAAGGGGAGCCAGATTTGCCGGTGCAGTGAATGTGGTAAACTATTCCAGAACGCTAGGTATTTCTCTGTCCATAAAAAGATCCACACAGGAGAGCGGCCTTATACATGTAGGGCCTGTGGGAAAGCATTTATTCAGAGCTCCTCCCTCACACAGCATTATAGAATTCATAGTGGAGAGAGACCATTTGAGTGTTCAGAGTGTGGGAGGACCTTCAATGATCGCTCAGCCATCTCTCAGCACCTGAGAACTCATACTGGGGCTAAACCCTACCGTTGTCAGCAATGTGGGAAAGCCTTCCGCCAGAGTTCCCACCTTACCAGGCATCAGAGGACTCATACTGGGGAGCGGCCATATGTGTGCACCAAGTGTGGGAGAGCTTTCACTCAGAGCTCACACCTTATTGGACATCAGAAAACACACGGGATGAGGTTCAAGAAGAAGCAGTCCAAATTGCAGTCCTAGTGCCTTTCAAACCACTGCCTTTCCAGCCTTGAGATGCATGCACTCTGCAGACTTTGCAGGAGAGTCCCATGCCTGAAGGACCGCTCAGGACACCACCCAGCAGGTGAAACAATCAGGGAGTTCTTAATTGCTTCATTTAGCCATTAAAGAAAATATGAAACATGAAAATGCTCCTACATTTAAAATCCCAGTTAACCAAAAACTGCACTGGTAATTATATACAGAATAAAGTATGTAAGTGGTAAATCCAAAAGAATGTATATAAATATAATTGCTTTAAAATTTGTGTTTCCTGCTGTGATGGCTGTACTCAGTTGTCAACTTGACTACATCTGGAATTAACTAAAACACAAGCAGCTGGGTACATCTGTGAAGAATTTTTTCTTAATTAAATCTTTTGAGGTGGGAAGTTCCACCTTTAATCTGGGCCACACCTGCTGGCAGCCTACATAAAGGACATAGGAAACCTGCTCTCTCTGTCTCCTTCCTCTCATGCTAATTCATTCTTTCACTGGTATTAGAGCTTACCTAGTAATTCTGGTGTATATTGAACACTAACTGGACATCCAGCCTTGTGAATTGAACAACTACTGGATTGTTGGACCTCCCATTGGTAGACAACCATTGTTGGACTAGCTGGACCACAACCTGTAAGTCAGTGTGTGTGTGTATGTATTTATATATATGAGAGAGAATGAAAAGACTCAGCTATGTTACTCTGGAGAACCCTAGTCCGCCTGCTAAAGAAATGTTAACCTGATGCTTAAATGAGCAAAATTAAAACATTTTGCCAGGCAGTGGTGGTGAACACCTTTATCCAGTGCTTTAATCCAGCACTCAGAAGGCAGAGGCAAGTGGCTCTCTTGAGTTCAAGACCACCCCGCTCTACAAAGTAAATTCCATGGCAACCAGGACTGTTTCACAGAGAAACTCTGTCTTGGGGGCGGGGAGGCTTATCATACAGTTGTCGGCAGATCTATTAAGGCTAGAGTCCTTGGGTCCCAGGTTCCAGGTAAGTTTGGGGACTAGATCATTTCTTTAGGCCACTGTGATGGAATGGTTCAGTGTGCAGACAGCAGGAATCATTGGAGGCCCAAAGGTCTAGAAGTCCCTAGTGAATACAGGGATACATGGGGCTATCCTCTGGCTTTATGTTACCATCTTGCCTAAAGGACCATTTGAGGGAGAGAAGTTCCCCTGGCTAGTTGCTCATCTCTGTTAAACGACAAAACACTACAACACCAGAGCATGTGTTTGATGCCCACTTTCAAATTTGATTTAAAAAAATAATCTTCAGGTCAAAAAATGAACTGACAATACTGGTAAAGGGGGCCTACTACCAAGCTGTCTGGTCTGAGTTGAATCCTTAGGACCCACATGGTGGAGAGAGAGAACTGATTCCTGCAAGTTGTCCTCTGTATGCCATGGTGTACAATCAGACTAAAATAACAACTGTTCTAGGTTGGGGAGATGGCTAGATGGTTAAAAGTTCTTGCTCTTGTAGAGGACCCCAGTTTAGTTCCTAGCATCCACCTTTGTAGGTTCAAATCTACCTATAATTCCCAGCCTCGGGATCTAACACTTTGGCGCCTGCACTTATACATTCGCATACAGGCACCATAATTAAAAACATAGTTGGTTTTTGTTTCTTTCATGGGGGAGGAGGTCTTGAGGGTGAAGGGCAAGTGAGATCAGGATGCATTATGTGAAATTCACAAATAATAAAAATACTATGTTGGGAAAAAAAAAACTCCAGATCACATATAGCCCACTTTATCCGTTCTCCAGGGTTCCACATTGCTCTTCTAAGTTCTTTATGACATTGAAAACATTCTAGAGCTGGAGTTGTGGCCCAATGTGTGAGCATGTGCTTTGCATATATGAAGCCCTGAGTTCAACTCCAGCATGCGCATGCATGCTCACACACACACACACACACACACACACACACACACACCAGAGCCCTTAGGATCTGGCCTATAGAGCATATATAATCATGCCCTCTTGAGTGAATGCCTCACCTTTCTCTGAACCAAATACAACTTGGAGACAGGACCAAAGTATATGCTGTAAGGTCAAGTGTATGTGAAATGAGTTATAAGGATGCACACATGCTGTAGGAAGACCTTCAGCTTGTAAGTACCTGCCTACTGGGGCGTGGCCTCTTATATACGTGGTTGAAAAGTCCGGGTTGTCCCTTTTCTCCTTCCCCTCGCTCCTTTTCTGCCGGCTGTTCTTCCGGTCAAGCACGTGATTCAACCAGTCAAGCGGAGGATTCTGATTTGTGAGTTTATCCCTAAATAAATAACTATCTCTCAATTCTGAGCTCATGTGGGATTTCTTTTAAGTGTCCATTCACCGTTTCACACACATCAGTCATAGTGCAGTTATTAAGACAGGGTGTTTGTTTCAACAACCTAATAAAGTGTGTTGGTATTTTTGAAATGGCGCTTAAGTTTGCCCAAAGGTGTGTTAGCTGGTAAATTACCTCATATTATTGCCTATCAAGTATGAAACAAGTGGTTGGACTAGAGACAAGAACTTAAGAATCTCATTTTTCTGGATCCATAATACTAAGATGAGCCTCTCCAATGGTGAGGAGCCAGGAGCTGTCAAAAGATGAGAAATTGGGGCTGAGAGATGGCTCAGAGGTTAAGAGCGCTGACTGTTCTTCCAGAGGTCCNCTTCTGGCCTGCAGGGATACATGCAGACAGATGCTGTATACATAATTAATAAATCTTAAAAAAAGAGAGAGATGGGAAATTATGAACTACAGGAGAACTTTGGATCAGAAGATGCAACCTGCAGCTTGGGAAATATGCTTTGCCTATGTTCTATGTAATGAGCAATTCCAAATTAGTGGCAGAAAACAACAGCCATTTTATTTGGTGGGTAAATTTGGAGACCACACATATGGTTCCTAACTGTTCAGTGGTTTCTGGGAACTCAGCCAGGAAGACAGAGTTGAAAATGGAACACTTAGGGCCATTCTAATATAGCTTAGATATATATATGGACTCTGGGCCTTGTATGTGTTGATTGCCTTTCAAGATCACAGATAGAAAGTAGGGTCAAATTGGAATCTCCTGTCATTGAGCCTGTGTGCTCCCACACATACAGCCTCCCTTGCCTTCCTCTTCCTGTCTTAACCTTCAAATTTTTAAGGTAAAGGCAGACACAACTGAGGATCTTACCCAGAGAGAGCTTTCCGTGACCTGACTGGTTTCCCTTCAAAAGCTGAAAGGAGTCTGATTCCCCTCTCATTGGGTTTATGAGTGATGCTTAGAAAATGACAGAAGGTAGTTTCTATCCTCCTTTCCAAGACAGAGGTCACTGTGTTGCCAGACTGGGGCTTCTTCCAGTTCTGTTGGAACTCTGGGTTTCTAGATGGCCTCTTTGAAATCCAGTCTTAGAGCCACCATAGGCCAGAAAGCCAAAAAATAATAATAATAAAGACCTGTGGTCTAGTCAGTGACTTCAACATAGACCCTTCAACTGTGGTCACAATCAGATGGAGTCCAACTGACCTAAGGGATTCCCCAACTTGGGCCTTGGGATGGAGGTGAGATAACAGACATTTGAGGTTTCAAAGAGAAGCTAAAGATTCCCAGTTGGGCCCAACTTTTCAGTCATTAGGCTCACTTGACAAGAGGGAGTTCTGCAAGAGTCTTACTTTGTTTCCTATTACTGTGATAAAAAGGGCAGCTTAGGGAGAAAAGGGTTTATTTCATCTTACACAACCACCTTGATCATAGTCAATCATTGAGGGAAAGCCAAGGACAGAAATCAAGCAGGGCAGGAATTGAAACAGGCTATGGAAGAGTGCTGCTTACTGGAGTGTTTCTCATGGCTTGCTCAGCTGCTTTCACATGCAACTCAAGACTTGGTCTATAATTCCCTTTCTTTGTTGGACTTTTTATGTGATTTGGGTATTAGGCTGTGATCTCATAAAATGAATTGGGCAAAGTTGCTTCTGTTTCTATTTTGTAGAATAATTTGAAGAATATTGGCATTAACTCTTCTTTGAAAGTCTGGTAGAATTCTGTTTTGTAGAAGGAGACTTCTCTTTCATCTCCCGACCACCCAGACACAAATAATCACACAGAAACTATATTAATTACAACAATGTTTGGCCTATTAGCTCAGGTTTCTTATTAACTAACTCTTACATCTTAATTAACCCATTTCTATTAATCTGTGTATGGCCACGAGACTGTGGCTTGCCAGGTAAGGTTCTGTTCTGGTGTCTTGCTCCTTCAGCAGCTAAATGGCATCTCTCTGACTCTGCCTACTCTCTCTACATAAATCTCTTCCAACCTGCTTACATTCTGACCTGCTATAGACCAAAGCAGCTTCTTTATTAACCAATGGTAATAAAACATATTC
>LOJH01016016.1:0-17363 GCA_001685095.1 Ellobius talpinus | reverse complement strand
AAGAAGCTAGAGCTAATGGGCCAAGCAATGTTTTAATTAATATAGTTTCTGTGTAATTATTTCGGTTCTGGGCAGCCGGGACAAACAAGCAGCTCTCCTCCTACACCCGTACCCCAGAACCCACGCTTTGTCTGTGTGCCAGGGGATTGCCTGCTTATTCCTAGAAGGGGAAGGCCCCACAAAGGCCAGGGCCCTGCCTCCACCCAAAGTTGGCCAGCACCACCACACACTCCCTTCTTCCTTCCTCATTCCCTTTTGCCTCGGCTCTATCAGTGCTTTCAAATGGCAAAAAAAAATCTCTAAAGGACCCAGTTCTGACAAGGCCTCCTATCAGGCCCAGTTGTTGTAAGAGATGAGGGCCAGCTGATGCCTGCAACAGCATCAGCTGGCCACCCCTGGGCGGCAAGCCCTTCCCACCCTCCATGCCAGCCCAGCACACAGAGGTCTGGCAGCCAATGAAAAGAAAAGTGCCTCTCTCTGACTCCTCAGAGCCTCTGATAAGAAATGTCATCCCTTGCTGGGTAATATTACTCTGCCAGATAAGGATCTCTATCTCCTCCAGCATATGGCTAGCTACACAGTACAGGGCCTGCGGGAGCAGGATAATTTATTTGCTTAAGCTGCAAACCCTGGGCAGTCCGAGAAGCACATTAAACAGAAGAAGCACCAAATTATAACCTCTTCTGACCTGGCCTTGGGATGTTTCCCCCCCAAGAAAGACAGGAACCTCCTCCGCTCCACACACAATAAGCACTTTCACCTCCATCTGTCTCTGAAGGGCACCTGCATTGGTACTATCTTAGCTTATTCTCACCAGGCCCTCCAAAGATGCATTTCTGCCTTCTTTTACAGATTAGGAAAGAGAGATCCCACAAGGGTAAGCAACACAGTCAAGGTCACCCAGGCAGCCATTACCAAAGCACAGGCTCAAACCCCAACAGGTCTGACCCACCAGCACACTGTCAGATGGGGAGGTTAATCCCAGCTTCTGAATTGGCTCTGCTCCAATGACAAAATTAATTCAGATCTGCCTGACTTAACTGGCAATGTCAGCGCCACACTGGAAGGTCCATTTCAGCTCATTCCTTGCTCCTGGGTTCTCTGCAGCTCAGGAAGGATAAGGAAGTCTTGCCAAGGCAAGATACTCAAGGAGAGGAGGGGAGGTAAGGGTTGGGACCAGCAGAGGGAGAAAGGACTTAGCCACCGGCTTCAAGCATTCAGGAGTGAAAGGCAGAGGGAAACTGAGGGGAAATCCTCCCTTCTCTGTTCATTCATTCATTCATCAGCATCGCTGGACAATCTACTATGTGTCTCTTTTGGCTCGGCCCCAGTAATATCAATGCATCTGTAAGCAGTGCTGGATTAGACTTCATGGCATGATTGGTGAGCTAGGGGTGACTGACAGGTCAGCAAAGAGGCAGAGATAACAGAACATGCCAAGGGGACTTAGGCCTGCAGGAGATCCCACGGCTGATATGGGGGCAGTGGCTGTGTGTTAATGAGCAGCTGTTAGTCAACTTCACATTCTGTCATTGGATACCCTGCTTTAAAAAAGAAAGGTCAACATTGCTAGGGTTGATGTTGTTCTTTGAGAGAAATACTTCAACAACGCTCCCCATTGGTTCATAACCCCATTAGTAACTATAATTGAACAATTTTAATTGACGGATTAAAAACTGTATGTTTTTGGCATACATTGCATATATACCTTATCTAATTCTAAATTGAATCACTATATGTATAAACACATAGACATATCTTTTCCAGCATATTCTTTTAAGAAGCTATATAGTATCCCATTTTATAAAAGTGCCCCAATTTTATAACTACAGCTAATAAAAACTGAAGAGGGAAGTCACCCAGCACTGAGCTGGGTCATCTCCAGGAGCTCCCTCAGTTCCTTGGGGTGCTCACACCCAAGACTTCCTCCGGGAAACCTGGAGGACACATGACATTAGCAGACTCAAAAAAGCCCTAGATTATCGCTTTTGTAACGTCTCTCATTGTCCATTTGGAAGTAAGAAGGGGCAGAAAAGAGTAACAGATTAAGTGTCACAGGTGGGTCACTTATGGTAAAAAGCAATAGCATGGGTTAGGGGTAGGTGGCTGGTTCTAATTTCAGTCTCTTATACTACCGTCATGTAACCTAGATGTCATAGAATTTGGGGACCTCAGCTTATCCAATGGCAAAGGTTCAGACAAGGTCCCTGTTTGAGGTCAAGCTGCAAGTTTTTTGGCCACACTGAAGACTTACTTAAACTGTTATCCGGGCCTCCAGGAACTGCTGGGAAGTGAAAGAAAATCAGCCATAGACTTCCATGAATTTTTACACCGCGGGGGAGAGAGAGAGATTAAGGAGGAGTCATGCCGGCCACATGAAAGCTGTCCTCGGGCCCACCACACGGGTAGCAGCAAGGGGTCCAGGTGGGACCAGTGATAGGGCAGGAGCTCAGGGTGTGACAGAGGGCTGCCCATGGAGGCGTTCAGATAGGCTATGCTATCTGGAAACAATAGAACCGTTGTCCTGGACCTGAATCTGACAAGAGGGGATAAGACCCCCCGGAAACCCAACCCCAGATAACTGCCTAGAGTGGCCTCAACACACCAGCCCAAAGCTGCCTGTTGCTTCATTTCTGGCGTTCATTCATGCCCCTTACAGTGTGTATCAAGCACATACCAAGAATTGCGTTAGAAGGTGGGGATGTGGCGGTGAATGAGACTCTCGGTCCCCACCCTCAGGAGGCACAAAGATAAGAATGGCTAATGAGGACCTGTTAGCATGTAGCACAGTGCCAGAATACAATGAGAATAGCAAACCCAGGTGTACGTACATGGTGCCTGCTATTTCCTATTTGCCGTCTCAAAGCCGTGCGACCTCCTATCACCATGAGAATGTGCACTCCATATGACAACAGAGGCCTGAAGCTGAGCGGGAGGCTGCAGGACATGTCTGGGGACAGCAACAGTTGATGTGCTATGATGGCTGGGATCTGTGCTGAGGCAAGGGGCTCAGCTGTGCTCTCTGCCCTTCCAACAGAAATCTATTAGTGATTTAGATTAGTATACAGCCTGGGCCCAGACTTGCCTACCAGAAGCTGGGTCGGTGACTTTGCCTCTCTGCTCCTGAGACTGAGCCTGGAGGTCATCCCTAAGACAGATTATGGCATTGCTTCATTTATTGAGCAGAAATTTACAAGTCATCTACCATGGTCAAGAGAATCAAGCTATTAAAAAAAAACTAACAAAAAATTTTAGGAAGGTCTTTTTGTAAGAAGATGTCTCCTAAGCTCTGGGTGTGCACACGTGTGTGCACAGGTGCCTGAGCTATTTGCTAACCACTTCCTACTTGCCAGGCACCATTTAAAGGGGAAGTTGTTGGTGCAAGGCATAGTTCATATTCCCTCACTAATATCCCTGGAAGGAAAACTGAAATACTGTCCCCACCAAACAAAAGGGGGCCAGAAGCTCTCCTGGCTCACTGGAGTAGTGGAACCTCACCGGGTTCAAAGCAAAGTGGCTGTCAGGTACTGCAGCCCAAACGCAGTTGGCTGAGGACACCTTCGGGCTTAGTGTGGCACTCTGTGGAGCTCACGGTTATCATAAGCACCCTCACTAGAACGCAAAGCTTAGGCAGGCCTAGATGGAGGCATGGACACCCCAAAATGCTTTGTCCTGTCTGAAAAAATAAAGGAACATGGCAACCTCTTCTCTGGTGTCTGGAAGAAATGAATACTCTATGATTTATTTCTGTTGAGTTTTCTCTAGGGAGAATAGCCTGAAGGCGCAGGTCCTCTTCGAAGGCTTCTAGTTTGCAACATTGCTAAAATCCGGTGCTCCCTCAGTCCAAGAAAGAAGACTCCCATACAGACCCTTGAGCGTCCCCTCACCCATTTTACCAAGCTCATACCAGAAGACATCCTCCTGCTTTCTGACCAAAGAACAAACAATGGGATGGACGGGAGGGAGGATTTAACAGCCAGTGATGGTCCTAAAAAGACCCCAAAAGACAGAAGAGGACCCAGTGGCCCAAGGACTGCCTTAGTGGCTCTCCTAGACTCCAAACAGGCAACAGAAGGGACCAGTGCCAAGGAATCCCTTCTGGGGCTTCCCTTTGTCTCTTCGACATAGAATATGGAGACACACCCTTAGGACTTGGACATATAGATGCAGTATGCCAGCATCTATATGGGCAGCTGTCTTCATAGAGGGATAGATGGATGGATAGACACAAGGTAAGGAGGGAGAGACAGGAGTAGAGTAGTTCAAGAGTTTAGGCTCCTAAAAATGGAACTCTTATGACCTGAGTAAAGGCAGAAGAAGAAATAAAAGGGGGAATGAATCAACAAGAATGGGCATTTATAGGATCTAGAAAGAAACACAATAAAGCACTAGGCAGCAAATGAGAAAGAATGAGACATATGGACACACACACACACACACACAAATCATGACTGACAGGAAGAATGAGCAGGGTGAAGCATCTGTTCCTTCCAACTGCAGGTGCTATAGAGTCTTGGAAGTCATCCTCAGCACTGGAGCGGACTTGGGGACCAGTCTGTAGGAAATGAGCCCTGAGTCCCTTCTCAGGCCTAGGTCTGCATCTATGCAGGGACTCCAGCCATGCCCTCCTTCCTGCTCTCAGTGCAACTTGTGATGAAGCTGCCAAGCTGACTGTGCTTCACTTGCTTCCTTGAAAACCCTTGTTCTGCTTTCAAAACCCGATGAGTCAAAGAAGCTTCCCTCATCCCCGTTCTAGTTGGTGGTGACATGTGAGGGACAACCGGGTCACAGTTAAGGTCCCAGGGCACAGGCCACTTATACTATTCATCCATAGGACATTTTGTTGAATTACAAAACCAAAAAGGATTTCGCAACACAAGAGAGAGTAAAATGCAGAGGAAGGGCAGGCTCTTCCGAAAAAGACAGACATCTGCTAACATCCACAGTCCCGTGTCCTAGGATCTGCCTAGCCAAACTTCTCCTGATGAGACAGGTTAGACACCTGCCGTGGTCACCCCATAACCTGAAGCTGAATTCCATGTTACTTAAGAACACTGGGGCCTCTACCACCTGCTGAGCTGCCACCCTTGCCCATTCTAAACAACCACAAACTAAGAAAGAAATGGTCTATGTAAACTTGAACTAGAGCAAAGCCTTAAGGGTTATCCTGGGTCCAGAGCAAAGTCCAGTTATATGGAGACATGATACACTATAGAAGCCCAGTTTTCCCGACCCCTAAATCCCAAACCCAAAATGTTCCAAAGTACAAAATGTGTTGAGGGCCAACATGATGGCACAAATGGGAAAACAGCCCACACCATAAACTTCATTCCTGCCACAAATCATAGAAATGTTGCATAAACTCCCCTTTGGGCCGTGTAGATCAGGAATACATGAAACTTTAGAGACTTGGACCCCAGTTCTAAGACTGTTCTAAGTTTCTTTGTACCCACTGCATTGAGAAAAGAAACCTGAAAACAAACATTGGTGGCCCCAAGCATTTCAGATAGGACCACTCAACCTGCAGCACACCAAGGCCCAAACATATTGCAACACTGCTTCCACAATTAGCCAGGCCTGGTCATCAGGATGACTCTTGCTCAATGTTATTCTTTGCCTCATGGTTTCCACATGCAAAAGAACAATACTTCTCTTTAAAAAAAAACAATTGTCCCCAGCAATCCATCTACTCAGTTCTTGGAAAATATGGGTTAAACATTCTGCTTCACAAAGCAAACAGGGAACAAAGGGGGTAAGAAGAATCCGCCACTGCCGGCTGCGCTATTCATTATTCACACCAAATGTTTTTAGAGTCGACAAGTTCAAATGACCCTGTCCCTCGGGGCTGCAGGACTATTTTTGCCTACACTTGCCAGTAAAGAAGCTGCACGTGTATAATAAACGGGATTACTCAGTACAAAGAGACACTAAGTGACTTCCAGAGGCTTCGGGGATAAAGGAACTGCAAATGGCCTGAAAGGAAGACGCTGGAACAATCAATGCCTAACATAGGAGAGAACTACTGGATGTTTTGCTGCTGCCTGGGACCCTGAGGGACTTTGATGAGGAGATCACAGAGCATCCAACAAATAGGAAAACCCTTCTGGGATTACATCCCAAAGTGCCAGAAAAGAATGAAAGAAGATAAATAGCCCTGGCTTCAAGAAAAGGCAGCATTGAGTAGTGGGCAAGGGTGTGCCTGGAGCATAGTAAGTGATCAGCAAATACCTCTGAAGTTCACAGACATGTATGTGTACGTGTGCGCGTGCGCGTGCACACACACACACACACCCGGGGTGAAGGGGAGGTGCAAGGGGAGAAAGGAGGCATAAAAGCACAAAGAACTAGCAAGATGGCTTCTTGCCTGCAGGGTGATCAGACCCAGCCTGGAGAATTTAAATTCGGGACTTCTTCATGCAAACCAAAACATATTCATTTCTGTACACATTTCAGACATCCCAGTTGATCACTTCGTGCCAGGGATTTAATATTTCCCAGAGGGTGAGTTTGTGTGAGAGAGACAGAGGAGGGAGGAAGAGAAAGGGGGAGGCATGTTTGCTCACATATTCATGCCCAGAGTCTGCAGGACGGGCCAGCAAACAGAGACTAAGTTTGCAGATCATATCCACAGGCAGCATGGAGTCAGAATCCCCACTTCCTATGGCCATAGAAAACCCGTCAGTTCTCTTGTAGCCTCCAACTGTCAGGAGGAGGCCCACCCACATCACGAAGAGCAACACACTTTAGTCAGCCTATATTAATTTAAACGCTAACTCCATTAAAAATACCTTAGTTTGGGGACATGATGCATGCCTGTAATCAGAGCACTCCAGAGCCAAGAAGATTATGAGTTTGAGGTCAGCCTATGCATCGAGACCTTTCCACAAAACAGCAACAACCCTTAAGGGGGTCCAAGAGACCTCCCAAATAATATAGTCTATTACGTTGCTCTTGGTTGCTTTCATAACCTGTAGATGCTATTGCTGAAGACACCACACACTTCAGTCAAAGACTTGAAGAAATAGAGTTGGTGCTGACCTGGCAGCCTCCTCCCTGCTGGATAGCTCTTATAGTGTTAGGAGGTGCTATGCAAGCTGCCAGGAGAGAAAAGTTATCAATAGGCCTACTCAGCTGTAAATCCTGTGAATTACAATCATTACTGGCCCAGTAAGACGTACCCAATGGTACAATAGTGGCATCTTCATCTTAGGGATGACCAGAAACAACTCTCTCATTGGACTTAAGATTCACTCAGTAGAACTCTTGCCTAATGTGCTACACTTAACCAAGAACTCATGGCTGGAGTGCTCATAGATCCTAGGAGAACCCAGGACCACGATTCTGCTAAGCCGACATGGTAGCCAACTGGCTCCTAAATACTTTGTGGAGATCTCAGTCCTCATGAAAAAAAGTGACAGAATTAGTGACTGTGGGGCCTCTATAACACAACCACTACATCCAGAGCTCAGTGAACACAGAAGAGGGGGCAAAGAAGCGCTAAGAGCTGGAGGACCAGGAAAAATGCCGCAAAAATAGCGTCTTCTGAACATGGCAGGGGTGCTGTACCCATGAACAGTCATCACCCATGGCTGCCTGCATAAGACCTACACAGAGCCACCCCAGTCAACATCCAGCATGGACCGGGAAAGAGCTCAAGAGGTCCTAACCCAAGCTGAAGAGCTAAAGGCAGTCAACTGATGCCTAGGAAGGGAAAGTCAGTTTTCCTCAGGGATAAGCAGCCCCCTGAGAGGCTGCTCATACCCCGGTGATGGGCCTTACACTCATGGGTACATGCAACACTAATCATAACAATTATAGTAAACATAGAAGAGGATATGAATTTGAAAGGGGGCTTTGTGGGGGGATAAGGAAAGGGTAGATGTAATCAAAATGCATTGTGTTCATATGTGAGAGTCTCAAAACCAAAAAAAGAAAGACAGGAAAATAGCAAAAAAAAACCCTTACTTTCTCCCTGACATCTATCTAAACCGGTATTTGATCCAGTGTCCTGGTACCCTACCCCAGGTGAGGTGACACAGAATTCACCTGCACAGGCCAGATGCAAACACACTGACTGCTCCTTCGCACAAACATTCATTTCCACCGGGCCCTCTCACTGGAGTCACAGACATAAAATTCCAACTTTTCCTTGAAACACAAAAACTACCCCACTTGTTTCTCTGATTCCAGGTAGAAACTTAGGTCTATAGTTGCACAAGATAAGTTTCTTTTTTTTCCCCTGACACTTTATATCTGCACAGTGGGGATTCATTATGACCCTCAGGGCATTTCCCAGTGCCATCTCCTACCACCCAGGGTCTTCTCTCCATTAAACTGCAGTAACCTGAGTTTTCCAATAGACTGTAGGGTAGTCAGCTGCTTCCAGTCTGCCTGCAATATAGCAACCTGTTTAACAGTGTCCAAGAGGCTCTTTTTGATGAGGTCAGAGCCAGACTCCTTACCTTGCCCCTTCTCCTCCCTGAGTTGCCTTTTGTTCTTTTGGGCTACAATGTGCACTCCCCCCATCTGCCTATCTTAACTTGCCTGGACAGGTCATTTCCGGAAGCCTACCTATCTAGAAGGTAAGCACCATTCACAAGATAGCTTATAATCCTGGCCCAAAAGGGGGTGGGGAGGGGCAGTAACCTAAGGACAATGGAAGGGGCAGGAGTATGGCAAGGGATTAAAGACAGGTGAAGGTGGTACCTTTGAATATGACAAGTGTCTAAGGCAGGTGATAATGCAGACTGTTCTCTGAACTGCACCAGTGGCCAGGTAAGGAAAGATCAGAGAGAAAGATGATCAGGTCCGGAAAGGGAGGGAGGCAAAAAGGACCTTGGCAAGTATCCTAGGACTGTCACAAACTCTGCTGTGAGCTGGCTCCAATTTCATACACCAACGGTCAGAAGAATTGCTCCCAACAGAGGCAGAAAGAAGAAATGCAGAGGTCAAAGGGAAGAAAGACTACCATGACCACGAGGGGGACTCAGGGTACCCTGGCAGGACTCCCAGAGAGCAGGGCTGATCCCCTCTCTCCACCCACCTATTCCCCTGTGCCTCCTCAGAAGGGCCTGAACTCAAAGCATCGGGGTCATCATGGTCTCTGTTCTAAGTCCTCGGCTGAACACATTGAGATGGAAGAGAAATCTATTTTATCTTTCCTATTCAGGATGCATGCAAGTGAGGTAGGGACAGCGAACAGAGGGACGATGTAGCTATTGGCAGGGCAAAATTACTTCTGCCATCACTACGCTTGTGTCTGTTAACACGCTGTCTCGCTCCTTAGCCCCTAGTACCAGCAGAGCCTGTACTGTAACTCCCTCAGGCTCTCCTTGGTGGTTCGAGGCCTCACTGGGGTAGTGGTCATGATAATGCCCATTGCAGCCTCCTTGTAACTAGAGAACTTCCGGGCAGGTGGCAAATATAGAATAAGACTGGTTAAGCATTATAACTCTTATGCTCCAGGAAGGACATGGGGTGAGGACCCCCAGCGAAACCTAGTGCTCATAGGTGCTTCTGTGGACATTTGAGTCAAATCCATAGTGTCAGACAACAGAGTGTGTTTATACCGGTGATTAACTCCATCCCAAGACTTCCCCATTGGCATCCGCAAGTCATTTTTCAATCTGTCAAATATGATATGAGCAACAGAACCTTCTTTTCTACAAAGGCCACAGCTATCTTCTAATAGAACATTGTTTTTTGCTTGTTTGTTTGTTTGTTTTTACCCCCATGGTACCGGCCAGAATGCTAGGAAATCTACCTAGAAACCCATGTCAGATCCGTGTAGATAAGAAAAAGTGCACAACAGAGGAAGTTTGGTGGGTAAATCCCTCGGTGGAAATGGGACCCAATAAAAGGGCTTTCTACTCTTGGAGATGCTGGATATCAGTGAGCTAAGCCACAGTGTCTTCTCCCCTCAGGGAGACGTGGCAGTGTTTGGAGGCTTCCTCATATGTTGCGTTATACACAGTTCACAGCCACTGTGATATGGAAACGACCACCTGTCTTTGCTTTACAGACAATGTTTTTGCTTTACAGACAACAAGTAAACCTGAGATTGCAAGCAGTCTAATGAGCCCAGATACTGGGGACTCTAGGGCTCGCGCTCAGAACAAATGTTCAGCATTCCCTGTTGCTACTATTAAGTGCTGTTGTTATTAGAGACACTCGCTCCATAGGTTTTTGGGCCACACCAACTTACTCTCAGTTTGCCCTTAAGTCAGTATAAGGTGTGAGTAGCAGGGGCTCAGAAAGTCCAAAGATTCTGCTGAACTTCAAAGTTGTGTGCACAAATGCCATGCTAGCAGCCATTCACGCACGCCAAGGCTGCACCCACACTCCAGACCTGTAGCCAGAAAACAGGTAAGCTCCCTGTAGTTCCCCAGTGGTTATGTGCTGCCTTTTGAAGCTTCTGTGTTCTATAATGCACTGGGCTGGCTGGACAGCCCCATCGTGATCAAAGGTCCAATTGGCAGGTGTGCCAGGCATGCATACTCTGCCGGCCACCAGCCACCCGCCACCTGCCAGTCACCAGCCACCTAGCCCGGGAAGTCATAAGGAGGACATATTGGGCTTTGTAACCATCCCACGTGCTACTTAATCCCTAGTCACAGGATCTGTCCAGGAACAGCTGAGGTGTGCCAACGCCAGGTATGCCAGGCAGGGGCTGACATCCAAGCATCTCCTTGACCATCAGTGGCACACAGATCACCGGCAGTATGATGGGTCAAGGAAACTTAACCTCTGACTGGAATGAATGAGTTCAGGGGGGCACAAAGGGAGGGAGCAGCCCGCGCCCATAGGCCCAATTTAACATATACCACACTTACCCCATCCAGAGTAGGCTGGGGCCAAAGAATTCAAAGTTAACCATTCCTGAAGCATGAGGAGCTATTTTTGTATGTCATGAAGGCTCTGAGCAAGAAACAGGACCGGAAAGGGCTCATAGTATCTGGGAGAGGCTGGGTGAGAAATGTTCCCTATGATCCCAGGGATTTAAATGCATGGTCTCCAGTTGATGGTACCATTTGGGGGGACGTAGGGAGTGTAGCTTTGTTGGAGGAAGCGTGTCATTAGAATGATGCTTTGAGAGTTAAGGTGCCTGAGTGATTTCGACTCCCTTCTCTTGGCTTTGTGTTTGTGGATCAAGATGGGAGCCCTCCTATCCTGCTTCTGCTGCCACCACAGATGGACTCCAACCCTTTAGAACCACAAGCCCAAATAAACTTCCTTCTGTTAGTGGCCTTGGTATTTTTATCACAGGAATAGAGAAGCAACTGATACACTCCGTATTCATTCAGTTCCTCAGTAGCTCTGAGCGGAACAGGAAACACATTTGAATTAAAAATAAGATGAGGAACAGGGTCCCCTGTGATCACAGAAATCAGATGCTTGCCCTCTCTCTTTGTCTCAGACAGATCTAAAACCGGGGAGCATGACTAGGGAGCTACATGATGCAGCCAAGTTCCTGGACCGCCTCCTAGACTCTTGACCTCCAGATGACACCCAACAGCTAAGACAATAACTCACATAGGATCGCACTGTCTTAGCGGCTATTGTCTTGTAGAACACTTACACCGGGCTAGCCTCTAGTACTTCTGTACCCTTCACTGAACAGAAAAGGAAACTGAGGCATGAAGCAGGTCGATCCCAGTGACAGGCTGGCAGAGTCAGGCACTCTCTCAGAATTGGAAGGCACAGCCTTGCGTTCTCCACTACACAGCATCCCTGCTTCTCCTCACAACCACAGACCCCTTCCAGGTCCTTATGTTCTTGCTTCCAGAGATCCTCGGTGGGGACAGGTTGTGGACTAAATGGCCTGGGAAAGAGCAGAAGGCTTATCCACAAAAGAAGATGAGGCTTGAGGAAGGATGGCGACTGTGGGACTAGCTCCAGCCAGCAGCCGCAGGTGGTATATTCATGCCAGTCAAGGTGAATCTCTGGGCATTTCTGTCCCTCTGTAACTGGGCCTCAGGGTGGCCAGGTCTGGGAGCCACTAAGACAGGAAGCAGCCATCAGGCATCAGTATAGGAACCTTACGTAATTGGCCAGTTTGGTTGACTGTCTGTCAAGGCTTCTAAAGGGTGAATGAAGCAGGCTGGGAGACTAAATTGGACAAGTCTGACTGAAACTGAGATGACTGAACAAAAGGAGGCCACTGTGGGCTAAGCTGGCAGAAGCCCATGGCGGGAGAGAAAGCGGGAGAACATGAGGCACAAAGTAAGAGCGGGTGGGGGGGTGCGGGTTACAAAGTGTTATTTGCATTCAACATTCTCTGCCCACAGAAGAAAGACAAAATGCAAACAGGAGGTCATAGTTGTAGAGGAAGCTGAGGCCTGGAGAAGGCTTGGTAGGTGGAAGCCAGCAGAGAGCAAATCTTGAGGGTTATTTGTTTGTTTGTTTTTTAAACAGTACATCAGGGCACCCAAGGAAGATTTGTAGCAAATGATGGTCATGAACTTCTGATCCTTCTGCTCCCTTCCCTGAAATCTAGGTTTATAGGCACATGATATCACCTGGCTTTATGTGGTGCTGGGGATCAAATCCAGGACTTCATGTTTAAATCACTCAAACTGAGCCACATCCTCAGTTTTAAGAGCAAATCTGTTTGCAAGGCATTCAAGGAACACTGCTTGGTGTCCGTGTATTTCAGAAATTTCCTCACACGGGTCTTTTTCCATCCTGCATGACTTCAATACCCACCGTGGCAGTGCCCAGGACCCAGCCAGGAGCCTGAAGAACTAGGCCTTGTTGAACTAGCTCCCCTCAGACATCCCTTTCAGGACCATGTAGGGAGAGCTGGTTGTCAGTCGAGGATAAAAACAAGGAAGGGTCTTGTTCCATGACCCAAGAGTTAAACAAAATGTCTCCTCTCCAGATGCCACCAATAGGATGTGACCCTGCAGGTGACCTTTACCCTCAGCAGCTTGCATGCTGTAAGGGTCAGATAGTCAAGGACATCATGTATTGGTTGTTTGCTGTATAATGTTAGTTTAAGATGTGTTACTTTGGATTATGCTATGGAACATTTGTTTCATGATATAAATGTGTGTGGTTTTGTACATGCTTCATTTAACTCTGTGAAGCTATGATGCTTTGCCTGTCTAAAACACCTTATGGTCTAATAAAGCGCTGAACAGCCAATAGCAAGGCAGGAAAAAGGGTAGGTGGGGCTGGCAGGCAGAGAGTATAAATGGAAGGAGAAAGCTGGAAGAAAGGAGAAGGAAGGAGAGAACAAAGAGAAGAAAGACGCTGGGGGCAAGCCGCCCAGCTACACAACCAGCAATGGAAGTAAGAAAGGAAAAAGCCCAGAGTCAAAAGGTAGACAGAATAATTGAAGAAAAGCTAGCTAGAAACAAGCCAAGCTCAAGCTGGGCGTTTATAAGAAAGAATAAGACTCCATGTGTGGTTTATTTGGGAGCTGGATGCCCCCCCCCAAAAAGCCAAAAGAGTAAAGAGTAAAAACAACAATTGGTAGGTAGGATAAGGTTACAGGTTAGCACTCCTGTCCCAAGGCCAAGATTTCCTATAAGAGCAGTGTTCTAGAACCCAGCGGTATCATTTCCAGGAACAGAGGGAGTTGAGTTCTCCATAGGATCAATGCAGGGTGAAGCACCGATTCCTCTATGTCCTAATCCCACCTGAAGAGTGCCCCTGTCACAATGGGGGAAGCAGAAGTCACATGAAACAGATGACATGAGAGGATTAGTACCCAGATTCCAGGCACTGAGCGCTGGCTCTTTTCCCCATTATGGGGGCTGAAGAGGTGAGTTAGCAGTTAAGAGTACATGTTGGTCTAGCAGCCGACTGGGGTTTAGGTTCTGGCACCAACATGATAACTCATCACCATTTCTAACTCCAGTTCCAGGGGGGATCCACCATCCACTTCTGACCTCCTTGGGCACCAGGTTTGTGTACAGGGTACATACATACATGCAGGCAAAACATTTCATATAGTTAAATAAATCTTAAAAAAAACAAACAAAAACAAAAACAAAAAAACAACGTGATAACCTGGCCCCTGCCTCTGGAGACTTTAGTTTTTTCTTGGAGATGAGAACTCATGTTAGTAACTACAGGAACCGTGAAAGAGCTTGTAATGAAGTCACAACATGTACCTAGTAGAGAGCTCAAAGGGATAAATAAAGTAGAGCAGGGATGGGAGCAAGGAAGACAAGAAGCACAGAGCTGGGGAGGGGCTTAGATCCCACTGTAGCCATATCAGATCCTCCTTGGTCCAGAGATACGGCCAGGTACAGACCTAGGACTCATTTTATATAAGTGAGGGGCCTGTGCAGATCTGCCAAGATCTTCTCTCTATCCAGAAGCCCCAGGTTCTAGCCAGAGATGAAGGAAGCTGTAAGAAAGACATTGAGTTTGGAGCTTCCCAGGCCTAAGAACTGAACTACAGAGGCCTGCCAGTTCCCGGTGCCCACCTAGCCCAGAAACTGGGTGCTCCTTTCTCTCCACAGCCTGTCCTGGTATATTAGGTCTCAGAATGAGGCAAATGGCAGAATAGGAAAAAATCCACAGAGATGGAGACAGAGATTGGGGCACATCCTCTACCCTGGGCTTGATAGAGTGTGATGCTAGATGATAGAGTCCTGCTTCCAAGAGTGATTTGAGAGGTTCAAGGAGACACGAGACAACAGATCCTTCTTTGAGTGCAGGCCACACAGGTAGGAGTCATTTTGGGTTTCTTACACCATTTTCAACAAAAGAAACAGAAATGAAGCCAGTCTTTAAAAGCAGAGAGTGACATTGCTTTTCTGCCTTAGGGCTTCTTGTAAGGGACCCAGTGACCAACTCTAGCTCTTGGGCTTTGGTTGCCCAGTCTGTAAAACAGGATATTGATTGACAATGTGCCATTCAAGGCATGGTCTCATGTAGGAGTAAAAGCTTGCCAGGCATGAAACAAACACCCAGCTTGTTAATTACTGCCATGTTGTTTTAGCAGGCTTGAAACCCTCCTGTCTAAGAAATATCTCAGAACTAGTCCCTTGCACGGTTCAAACAGAAAGGGAGCTCCATTGAGACTCTGTGTGTGTTTTAATTCATTCATGGGGCTGGGGTTGCAGTTCAGATAGCAGAGTGTTTGCCTTCAGGTCTGAAGTCCTAGGCTTGATTCCCTATACCACATTAAACAAACAAACAAACAAACAAAAACCCAACTAGGAATACCACAGAAGATGAGGCGTGGTGGCATACACATATAATTGAGCACTTGGAAAGTGAAGTCAGGAACATTATAAGTCCAGGGTCACATATGACATCCAGGCCAGTTTGGGATACATAAATGACTTGTAATGTCTATGTAAAAGTAGGCAAAGTGATAGTGGAGGCCCTCCGCTGAATTCTAAGATCTAATATTGTTTTTGGAAAAGGGTTTCATCATGTTCCCCAGGCTAGTTTTGAACCTTGGTCTCCTCACCTCAACTTCCCTGGACACTGGAATGACAGGTGTGTGCCACCAGACTCAGTGTTCCAGTATAAACCCTTCTGATTTGTCCCAGTCAAATGATGTGCGATCCTGCATGTGGAGAAAATTTTTGAGTGTGGCTCTTGAGGGTGTGGAGGTTCTGTCACTAGGACTGAAAGCCACAGTGTCTGTTCTATAGACATCAACCATGCCTCCTGCCTTCATCCTCAGGTTACATGAGGAGGTGGTAGGATTATCACCTGTCTATCAGGTAGATGGGAGATGAAGAGCTAAGTCCTGAATGGGCCTGTCCCAGTAGCTGGTCCCAGAAGTCTGGAATGCCCAAGGCCTAACAGAAGCATTCTGCTTCCTACCCATGGCCCGCCAAGCAAACACACGATGGTGGCATCTGCCCAAGGCAGCCAGCCAACTGGGGTTTCTTCCTGGCTAGTGTGCCAGCAAGAACGGAAGCCTAAGAATGTCCTTGGCACTGTCCCCATCCCAGTTCGAACTGGCAGGCAAGAGGAAGAAGTCAATAGCAGGTGGTTGGAATGGGGGCTTTTCTCTTCAGCTCTTTGGAGGGTGGGCTGGGCATGTCGCCCTAGAAGCAGCTCTTGCACCTCATCCTGGCACATACACAGTTTTCAGTTTTGTTTGGCTTTCCTGAGATGAGAACACACAGTGCCTTGGGTGTGGAACTGTATGTTTTTCTAAGCAGCTCTACAAACTTACAATGTCTTTGAGGTCAATTACCCAGGCTTTTCAGTGACACCCATTGGTCCATGAGGTCTCAGCAATCACACAAGGTGTCATAGGTAACCTGGTCACATTCAGCAGTGACATCTGTCCACCAGGTGGAATTTCCTTCTGCATAAAAACCTGTTTGTGTTGCTACTTTCTTAGCTGTCTGTTCTGGTCACCACCCATTTCCCATCTCTGAGTTGATGTTCCTCCTCCTCAAGATGCAGGCGAATAATTCCACCCTGCTGAGTCAACTGAGAAGAAGTGAGATATGATGATACAGACCAGGAGCCCTAAGTCCTTCTGTAGCTCCATGTTGCATTCACAAAAAAAGATGCCTGCATCTGACTGTAAAGCTCTGAGCAATATAATAAGTGTGCCTTCATATGAGGACCCAATTCATCGGTGGATTGCACAAGACTTAGGAAGCCTTCAGCTTCATACACCAAAAGGAAATCTAGCTTCTCAACACCCCCTTGCTATTTTTCATGATCTCTGCCTAGCAAATGATATTTCTACCATTATAGGCTTGCAAGTGGGTGGAGAATTGCTGTAATGGAGCATAGAGATACCCGGAGTATAGTGGATGGGTGAAGTGCCAGACAGATATGCAGAGGGTTCACTAACTCTCCCTTCTAGGACTGCCCAGTCACTAAGCAAGGATTTAGTGGACAGGTAATGTACGTGGTCCTAGTCAGCTCCTGTCCTTGTAGAACTCAAGAGATGTCACTGATATCTCCATTGCATAGATCATTGAAACCATGCTAACAACCAGACCTCCATGGCATAAACACTAGGTTGATATCTGTGCATCGAAGCAGTTAGGCAGACAGCTTGAATTGACTTTGACTAGGCTCATCGAGAGGCCTGGAAACTGGCTGGTGACTGGTCTAGCCTACTGTCAATTGAGATAGACTTATCTGACTATATTCGACTTCATTAATCACACTTTTAAAATCTGAAGGGCTAGCTCAGATACAGTCTGTTTCTGGTGATGGCACAGTTTCAACAGTGGAATTGGAGGTTCGTTTTTCAAAGCTCATCTGGCAACTTCTGCTAACAGCTCAGTGTGCAAAGTTCAGGCCTGGGATTGGGGCCTGCAAAATATAACAGGAATGTGTGAGCACTGGTATGGATGCAATCCTGCATCCAACTAACCATAGTGCAGGTGTGCAAAGGAAGAAGGAGGAGGAGGAGGAGG
>LOJH01016015.1:12941-23094 GCA_001685095.1 Ellobius talpinus | reverse complement strand
CTCCCAGAATAGTAAGAAAACAATACTATTCTTTATACCTTAGCTATTTGAAGATATTTTATTATAACAGCCCAAAAAGACTAATTAATTAATGAAAGAAATGTTTTTTTGTTTTTGTTTTTTGTTTTTGGATCTCAATTTGCTTTCTCGCCGTTTCTGACTAACGCTCATTTTGAGAACAAACCCATGTAAAGACAAAAGCAGTGTCCTCAAGCAGATCTCAAGTACACGGACTCAGACACACCTTGGATGAGATTGTTTTCTCACAAAATTTAATTTGCAAAAAACAAGGAGGAAGTTCTAAATAGGTAAGGAAGCTTTTCCAATACATTTGCTCACAGACTGCGTGACTTAAGAAAGAAAAATTGTTTATCATTGTATGCCTTAGAAGTGGGGGCTTCAGGGGGAAAACAGAAATAGAAAGTATACATGATTAACTACAGACCTTGTGAAATGCTTGCTGTGTTGCTCATGACTGGAAAGGCCACCACCACTATAGTGGCTTCCTTCCTCACACACATATCCTAACTGAAGGGAAAGGAAGGGCTGAAGCGGCCTCTTCTCTGAGGCTCTCTTGGGAAACACCTGTGTGTTACAACCAAGGTTGTATTTACAAGGGGAGACTGCTAAGTTGAAGCTGAGTGAAATGTTTCTAAGAGTGGGGAGCCAGCAAGGAGTAATGGAATGCAACCAGGTGTCAGGAGGGTCCCATCTTTGAAGTCCTGGCTCCATCTAGTGGCTAATGAGTCCAGATTTCTAGACCAATCTTTTCCCGGCAAAGGTGCCTCTCAAATGTCTCAGCTTGTCTCAGAATTGAGCAAGGAGTTTGTACAAATGCTTTTTTGTGTAAATTCTTATTCTATCGGTTTGGTGCGTGAATAGGGCACCACCATCTTAAAAACACGCATTCTAGATGCTTCTGTCTTAACTGATTTTAAGATTCAAGGATCTCTTTGGAAGTCACTTTTGTTTGTCTGATTACTCCCTGCACCTCCCTTGTTTTTAAATTAATAGAAGGTATTAGATGGAGTGTTTTATATTGTAAAATCAAAGTGAATTGTGATCAATGGTACTTGGATATTTTTGACATCTTTGAAACAAAGAGCCTAGCGATAGTGGGGGGCGGGGCCACAGTCAAAGTCTCCTAAAGCACACTTCAGAAATCCACTGGACTGACAGCTACCGGCCAGCCAAGCAGGACAGGTCCCTTGGCTAACCTTCAGATCCTCTCCCAGATGATCTTCCACCCTACTAATCTTGACAATTAAATCAAATTTACCTTCTCATTTTTAAGACTCAAGTAATTTCAGACTTAGAAAAAACAGAATTCTCATCTTTCATCCAGATTCATCCTCAAGTGACACAACTTCACTTATTCAAAGCTGATCTATCAAAAGTTTAAAAAGCATCTCTGATACAATAATATTATTACATAATTTATAAACTTTATTAAATGTCCCTGCTGTCCCATGAATGTTTCTGATTTGTATTCCTGTCTGGGGTTTACATTAAAGTGTGTGGTCTTGATCTCCAGTCTGTAATAATTTGGGGTCATTTTATTATCTTTCAATAGACCTGGCTCTTTTGAATCATACTAGATAATTAACTTGTATAAATCCTCAGTTAGAATTTCTGATGTTTCTTCCTGGTTAGGTTCAGGATCCATCTTTAGTGAGAATGGGGCAGAAACCACGCTTCTGCTGTCCGCTCAGCAGATCCAGATGCTGGTGGTGCCAACGGGTTCCGATCACATCACTTTCCATTGTTTGGGGTTGCCTTTGTTGTTAGTTGTTCTACAAAGCAGTTATTTCAGATGGTGCAAGGGAGGCGTTTCTGAGGGAAACTTGCCTTGGAAGGAATAACCAGATCACAGGCAGGCTTAGCCAGGATGACATTAGGTGACATTAGATGACATTCGAGGACATTAGATGAGTTTCTAATGGCCCATGGAATTTTGAGGTTATGTGTAACCTTCAGGAACCCAAAGGTACTTGGGAATTTCCTCAGACCTTTTATGAAGCTTCCTAAGGAGAAGGATCTTCAGATGTAAAACCAGATAGGAAGCAGCAAGCATTGCTGGCTCACATGTGACATGCATTCTGCTTTCAGTGTGGCTCTCCTGGACAGTGCTGGGCAGATGTCAACTCAGGAGTTCTTCTCGGGCTTTGCATGATGCCAGGAGCTTTCTAGGTTGATGCTTGTCTTAGAAATACAAGGATCTTCTATGATCAGCCTTTGGTGTATAGAGCATTGGATGGATGGGTAGATGTTCCCATGCCTTGTGCACCAGGCAGGGCCTCGCTAAGAAGGGAGTGTGGATGGCGACTCCATATGAGCCTTAATCTCACAGTTGGTATAGTGTTTGAGAGAAAGAATGATAGCCTGGAGAATATTAAGTAGGATTATGCGACTTTGATCATAAAGGTTACATGAATAAGACAGATAAATGGACACACACATACACACACACACACAGAGGGGGAATCGATGACAGATGTCCTGATTAGAAATAAACAGGGCCAAATGACTAAGATCATCATCAAAAAAGTTAAAAAATACAGGCTTCAGAGAAAAACTTCATCTATTCCTTGTTAAGTTTTTGCAGTCAGGGAAACAGGTCCAGGGCCCATTTTTCTCTTGTCTGTGTTACAAACATCTGCCAGGTTTAGTAGATTAAACTCCTGATTTGTTGTTTCTAGAGCTGGGCTAGACTCGCTGAGGCGGCTCTGCTGCTGTTCTTCCCTGGGCGCCATCAGGTAGACTTTACCCTGGGGCTGGTTAGTAAGGGTCTCTGTGCTTCCTTGGAACTTTTTCCAGTATCAGTCGAGGAGTGTGAGCAAGCACAGCTGTACAGCATCTTGATGTCTGAGCTTAGAAGTCACACACAATAACCTCAAGTTCACTCAGTGGTTAAACCTGGTACATGACTAAGTTTGTGGCCACAAGAACTTGGCCATTGGTGGCCTTTATTGCTACTACAAGATATATCAATACCCATGACACAGGTGTTTACAAGATTCCAACTTGTCACATGCTGATAATTCCTATATTCTCTAGTGAATATTCTAGTTCTCTGCTCTTGTGCCTAGCAAATATTTTAAGCTAGGACACTTGAAGTTGTAATAGGGTTTCGTTAACCCATGGGTAGAGGAATGGAGAGAAAGCCAAGGTTCCTTGACTGACTCCAGATCCTCTGAAATCAACACCTGTAAAAATGACTAAATTGTACTTCAAAAAGACTTGTTTTATGAAGCTGAAGATACTGTCCTCTGTGTGTGTGGTGGGAAGAGAGGGAGAGAGGGAGGGAGAAGGAGAGGAAGGAAAGAAGAAGAGGAGGAGGAGGAGGAGAGAGAGAAAGAATGAACTGTCAGGGTGCTTTAGGGGAAAAAGAATGTGCCATTAGGTTTATGGGAGCATCTTGATGATCTGACATTCTTGTTATGAAGATGTTTGTTTGCAATGCTGGCGGTTTTATGAAGCATCCATAAGTTTTAGAACCTTGAATATTGTAATATTTTCATGACTGAGACATTTACCTGTAGTGTGAAGATCAAAACCTTGTAAAGAGGACTCTTGATAAGTGTTGGTAAGTGGTAGAAATAGGATAGGGATGCCTGTTTATGTGAGAACTTGGGTTGTGTCAAATGAGGAGCAGAGAGCTACGTGAAACTTGATTCCTCACAGGTTCCTAGGGCACAGCTGCCACAGAGCTGTGGCAGGAGCTGACTGGGGCTAAGAAGGCTGTATTCCAGAGAGGAGCACAAAGGCTGCAGGGATCAACACACTGCAGGAGGGACAACCTGGTTTTCTTTGGAAAGAAGACCTCCCTCAACAGTCCTGACATTTCTGAAACATCTTTTCTGGTTCCCTTTTCTAGAATTTTAAGATTTTTTTTAACTTACTTCTGTGTTTGTGCTTTCATGTGCATATATTTGTCGGTGTGAAGGCCAGAGGCGACACTAGGCATCTTCCTCTATTATTCCCCACTTTATTTTGTTGCAGAGTCTCTCACTAAACCCGTGCTCACTGATTTTGTTAGATTAGCTGACCAATGAGCTTCAGGGAGTTACCTCTCTGTGGTTACAGGTGCGTGCCACTGTGTCCTGCTTTTACATGGGTGCTGGTGATCTGAACTAGGTCTTCATGCTTACATAGCAAGCACTTCACTGACTAAGCCATCTCCCTATTGATTTAGATTATTTTGTGGTTTTTTGCCTGCATGTACTTTTGTGTACAATACACATGCAGTATCTAGAAAAGGGAGCTGGATCCTTAGGAATTGGAGTTATAGACATTTGTTAGACACTATTGTAACAGGCCTCCAGACCTTAGTAGTTCCCCAGACCTTAACACAGCTGACTCCATGATGGAAGAGCCATTCAGGCCTTGGAACCCATCGTGTAGGCAGAAACACCTGCCAAAATAAGAACTAAGACTGAATCCATCAAAGCCCATAGTTCTGGGAAAATCCCTAACTGTACTAATCTTGCTTTTTTGGCTTCTATAGTTCTGCTTCTGGCTAACTGTTCTTGTTACCTGAGGTGTGTCAACCCAGGATATGGTTTGTGTGCTTGAAGCTCATCCCAAGAAAGGCTCAGGACTGCACTCAGGTCCCAAACACCCAGTGTAGTTGCCAGCTGGCTAATAAAGAATTCTGTTAGTGTCAACCTGTGTCTTAGTTGCCAACAGTCAACAGAACTATTAGATGCTGGGAACAGAACCCAGGTCCTCTACAAGAGCAACAAGTACCCTTAACCACAGAGTCGTCTCTCTAGCCCCCTTAAGTTTTATTTTTGACAAATGCAATTGCTTTCTTTTTTGCTATGATAAAATATCTGATGGAATCAACTTACTGGTCTAGTTTGGCTGCTTGACTGGAGACCTTGGAAGTTTGGCGGTGGGAGTGTGAACTAGCTACGCGCATTGTATCTCCAGCGAGGAAGCAGAGAGAGAACACTCAGCTTACTTTCCCTTCTTCCTGCTTTTATTAAATCTGGGTGCCTAGCATATAGGATGATGCCACTCACATTCAGGGTTAAACCACTCTGGGCACACCTTCAGTGATCTACCCAGAGGTGTGTCTCCCAGGTGACTCCAAATACAGTTAACTTGATGCTAAAGATGAACCATGACATTCAGGGAGTACAATGTAATGTTCCCACATGTGCAAACGTTGGGGAATGATCAAGTGGAGCTCATTAACATCTCCACAGAGCTCTGCTTGCCAGCCGCCCTCTCTTCTGAACCAGCTGCTCAACGCCAGCTTCACCTTTGCTTTTTGCGCATTTCCCCATAAAATTCGACTAAAGCTTTGATATTTTAATGCTGGGGTCCAGGTCTGTCAAATGCTCTCCTCTGAAATATTTATTTAGACCCTTCTGAAGTCAAAAGGCAGTCATGATAAAGCACAATTACCGACCTGGGCAAAACCGAACATGGACCTCACAAACAGTATGGGGTGGGGAGACAAAGAATGTTTGCCTGATCAACCAGAGCTAGGAACAGGAGTGGTTCATCTGCAGTCAGAGCCATGGAGGAGTCTTGAGGGAGGGGTTGCTGGCAAGTAGGATTTGAAGTTATAACCCAACTGCTGGTTACTTCTGGGAGTGGGGCATGTTTTCTTATTGTTTGTCCTCTTTTCTGTTTGTATTAGCTGGTTACAAAGTAGGCCATTGAAAGACAAAAAGATTTTCTCATTGACATTCATGGGAGGACTGAGGCTAGGAGCCTCCAGGGTTATGTTTTTTTTTTAGATTAAGCTTGGAACATTTATCTTTTCAGACCTCCCTTTTTCTTTGCAGTCCCGATTTTCAGTTTTCTTGGGTTCGGATCTCTTTATAAGTTACATTCAGGGGGTCAGACATTTAACATGGTAGCGGCAACCAGCACCAGAAAGAAAATGACACAGGTCGCTAGGAAAGAGAGCTCAGCAGTCTGGCAGGTCCATGGGACAGCTTTTTACTGAAGAACACTAATTACACGCCAGTACATGTGGAAGCCACCAATAAAAGACACCCCTCTGAAGCCACCTTAAGAGGAAACTGAATATTGGACTTGGAACATTGAAGTTACCGGAGCCAGTATTTCTAGACTGAGTCCCACCCCCAAACAATGCTGACAGCTATATCATTTGGTGCTTCTTGGAGAAAAGTTCTAAGAAGAAATGTATATAATTTCTTTGGAAGGGGAATAGAATTCAAGGGGTCAGGCAAAATTCACTAAGTATTCCGCTTTTGCCCAAACTAACAATTAATGATAGGCTCACCCTTGCCCATCAGACTGTATTGGCCGTCTCTTGCTTCCCTCTACAGCAGTGGTTCTCAAGCTCTGGGTTGCAACCTCCTTGGGACTCACATATTGGATATTTATGTTACAATTCAAAACAGCAGCAAAAGTACTGTTATGAAGTGGCAATGAGATAATTTTATGGTTAGGGATCACCACAACACAAGGAACTGTATTAAAAGGGCCTTGGACAGCTCTCAGTTGTTTTCTCTGATAGTTTTGAGACCGCAGTAAGATGATGGACAGCTTGAAGTGGTCCTTCCTGCCAGTGGAACTGTTCAGAACAGCAGCAGCCTGTCCTTAACCCTCTGTCCCCTGAAACCAGGGATTTTTACCTTCAACTTGCAAGTTTCAGGAAGAAAGATCTCAGTTTGGCTTTCTGGTGACTGGCAGGGGCATAGCTATGATGGGGAAAATGGAACTGATCGCTGGGGTGTGGATTTTAAGGTTAATTGAACATTTGAGTTTATGTGTTACGCCCAGCCCATGAACAAGAGATTAAATTCTTCTCCATAAATAGTTATTGGATGACAATTATTGTCTAAAATATTAGCTTTGGAAAGATAACTAAAGGAGAGGTTTCAGAATTGTGAAATACCTATGCTGTCTGATTTTTATATGTCAGTGTGAATGCATAGGAAGGAATTCAGAAATGTAGAAGTGGCCCAGCAGTTGGTAAAGAGGGAAACCTGATTGTACTAGTAGCAGGAAAGGTCATGGAGAAGAGGAGCATCATGGGAGCTGTGTAAGAATGTTCCCGGTAGGCAAAGTAGGGAAGACATACTGGATACAGGACTTGGCAACCAGAAGCTTGGTTTCTATGGAGTGTGCAGAGAGTGCTGAGACCATCAGGGATGGTCAGGGCTGAAGTGATGGGATGGCTGGCACAGGAGCACTAACCTAGGCCAAAGCACGGTGTGGGATCCTAAGCCTGAAGAGCAGCAGAAGGATTAGGGAGGGAGGGAGTGGTATTTCTCCCCATGCTTTAGAAAGTTAAATCAGCAGCCATGTGAATTGTGTGGTACAGAGAACGTGGGCAAGGAGGCGGGTCAGAGACCTGCTGTTGGGGTTCAACACAATGAACCAAATTCAGATGAGCAACTTCTTCGAATAGAGAATTCATCCTGGATTGAAATAGCATGCATATATGGTTGATTCAAAGCTTACAAAAGCAGGCTATAGGGTACATATGGGGTCTAGCTGAGTGACAATGCTTGCTCAGTGTGTATGAGTCCCTGGGTTTGATTTCCCACCCTGAAAAACAACTTAACAAAAATACAAACAATTTCCATATTATCTCCACAGAAGTAAAGAATATAAAGTGCATGATACCATTGAGAATGTTTTCATGCTCACAGACTTCTGGGTAATTGAGGGGCGTGTTCTGAGGCATACCATAAGAATACATCATATAGGCACATTAAATAACTATTTTTATATTTAGACCCTTAGGGAAACCTGGTGGAGAGTCTGGCATCTCAGGATGAGAGAGGAACACACAGAAACATGGACCCATGAAGAGATTGGAGAAGAGCCAGAGGTGAAACAGAAGATCAGGTGTGAGAGTGGAGTGCCGAAATGGGAATATAGACTGGAGACTTAATGTTTGTCTGAGTGCTTTCCAATTTGAGCCTTAGTGGAACCTAGATGTTGCTTCCTCAAGATGAAGGTGACTTGAATGATGTCTGATGACACTTCAGCTGTGATTCCTGCATCATCTTCTGCTGAACACGCTCAGCAAGGGAAATGAACAATGTTACCTTGAGTATTTCTTAAGAGAACACTTAAAGGCATGCCTTTCTTTTAAAAAGTCTGTATTTCATATTCAAGCATGACTTTCCAGTATCGGGAACCCAAACTGGTCACAGATGGGAGCCTGTAGTGGCACTGTGGGATAATATGGTCGCTACCCAATTGGGTGGGATCGAACTGATTTCACTAATTTCAGAACAGATTCCCGCGGAATGGCAGGAGCTTGTGCTAGAAGAAAAGGTAGACTGCCTCGGTCAACTGACTGGAGCATAAATGTGTTTATGACAAAAAGTCACACATCATCTATAACTGTTACAAGAAAACCCAGCTCAAAAGAAGGACCCATGTTGGGTTATCATGTCCATCTAGAGTTTTCCTTAGGTGCCTTAGGCATAGATTTCTGGGTTAAGTCAGGGTGGGGTGTGTAGGTTTCCTTTAGCTTATTTATGCTTCTAAATTCCTCCTAAAGAGTTCCACTGAGGGAGGTTTGGAGAGTCTGGGTTTAAGTCCATGCTTCCCAGAGTCAAGCAAATGAAGGCTGGTGTACCCTGATGGTAATAAAGACTCAGTTTTCAAATGGGGTTGTTAAGGTATGTGTGTTCTGGTCACCTACTAGCTAGTACCCAGGATCAATTCTGACCTTGGACAGACTGCAATGTAGCCATCACACTGAGGAAACCTCCTCCTTGTCTGCACTGTCACGCTGAGTGCCCAAGTGCCTACGCTTCTTTTCTCTTCTCTCTTCCATCAAGACGCGCTGCCAACCTCTGAGTCTGACATTCAGCAAGAAAAGAAGGAGCTAACTCTGCCCTTCAAAGTGACATCTTTACTTGGACTTGATGGAGTGGTTTGAGATCTTCTGGGCCTTGATGTCTCCGAGTCGCTCCTTGTCTAGTGGAATACCTTAGCCTCTTACCTTCCAAGGGAGCGAGTAACTGAGACCAGCAGCATCCACCGTCAAAAGCCGTCCTGCCTCCGTTTTGCCTCTGAACACGAGGTTTGAAAGGAGAGCGGAATTACCCTCCTGTAAGTGGAACCATCTGATTGTTCTGTTGTTAGAGATATGAGTGGCTTTCACGGGTGACCCTGCTGCCACCCACCAGAGTTGCTGCCTGGCATGGCCTGCAGAGCTTGTAGCAGCTCTAAAGGATGGTTTGAGGCAGTGGAAACCTCTTATGTTATAACCTTTCTGACCTTTCCTGGGGCTCACTCAAAAGCTGTACCTGGGACTGTTTTCTGCTGGTCTGTGCAGTGATATATCTTCATTAGGACTTAGAAGTAAATAATTTTTTAAACCCCTAAGAAGGAAGCAATTTGTCTTGAACACAGTGGATTTGATCTTTAGAGAGAGGTGAACAGCTAGCCTTTTTCCTCAGCAAAAGCTAAAGATGATGAATGAATTGCCCAGGGCTCAGAAAACCTCTTTACACTAGGGGACGTTATCTGTGGGGGGATTTTAAATCAATGCTGATGCTGTCCTTGCCTAGGACTGTGGATTTTCACAACTGAGCATTGCCACTGCAAACCTGAGAAGGTTAGGATCGGGAATATCAAAGGAATAAATCTTGCAAATTATAAGTGTTCACGGTCTTCAAGGGAAGGATAAACTTGTGTGGATTAAATGCATTGGTGATTAACTCTGAGTCACCAATAATGGATCCGTGTCACATTAAGGAAAGAAATCAAAGCATTTCCCTTTGGAGTCGTTTAGCCAAGAGTGAGCCCAGATTTGAATTCTCTACAAGTGCTCCTGTGTCTTCCGTCCTTTGTCTGTCTGTTGTATGAGCTTGAATCTGTGCCTTTCTGAAGCCTGCTTTGTGAAGCTGTCCATGTGTCTGTCTGTCACCATCTGCCTATCCCTAAGAAAGGCTTTGCTCCATATTTATTGACCATTCACAGGAAGTTTCACATAGGGGAAGGAATAAAGGACATTTCCCAGGATTCAGAAAGAGTCTTACAAGGGTAATTCAGACTCCAGCTGACCCAGATAACCAACAGTATTCCAATATTATTGTTTATCAGGCAATATCGAAATGTTGAGTCCCCCATTTATAGTGGACATTCACTTTATAATAAGATCACTTTATAATAAGATCACTTTATAATAAGATCACTT
>LOJH01016014.1:0-23094 GCA_001685095.1 Ellobius talpinus | reverse complement strand
TATATATATATATGTATTGTGTGTTTGTGTGTGTGATGCCCACGGTTCAGTACCCAGTAAGAAAACAATGAAACACACACACACACTCACAGAGCCAGATACAGCTGTAATCCTGGCATTTGGGAGGCTGAATTGAGTTTATCAGGTCAGCCTAGGCTATGAGAACCAAGAAAATCAAGATAACCTGAGGAAGAAGGTCGAGGGAAACACAAAGATATCTTTGATGGCAATTTAGAGTCCTGTGCTGAAAGAGAGTATGCTGGAAAGTTTTGGAACTCGGTAGACAGATGATGTCAATGGGAGGAAAACCCCAAGACAACAGCAGGAGGGGAAGAAAGCTGAGTCTGCAGTTAAATAGGCTTGCTTACATGCTGCTCCGGCTGCTAGAGAGGAGGTGGTGATGTAGCTAAAGAGAAAGTCAATATTATGAGCCAGCTGAGGAAGGCACCATGCAGCGTGAAGTTGCTGGCAGGTGTGAGAATATTTGCCCAGCGGTGGTTGGCACAGCCAGCCTAGGCTTGAGACTTCAATAAAGAGCAGGGGTGTAGATGGTTCAGTCACCATGGGAAACATGCAGGCCAGGTGGGTTTTGAATTGCAGTGGAGCCTAGATCAAAGGCTGGGAAAGCAGTTCATTTGCCCTGAGCTAGATGACGTAGGCATCAGGGGTGATGGGCAAGGCACAAGGACACCTGCCCCTGTGGGCCCAGGACTGCATGTCCATTTCATGAGGGTCTCGCCTTCTCGAGCAGAAAGGACCAGACTAGGCCTCCACCTGGGAGAACAGGCTGTGTGGTGTTGCCTTTTTGATGTCTATAGAAATAATTGCTGGAAAAGAAAAACCAGCCTACAATTCACAATCCCAGAGCACCTAGACAACAAAGAGGACCCTAAGAGAGACATATGAGGATCTAATCTACATGGGAAGCAGAAAAAGACAAGATCTCCTGAATAAATTGGGAGCGTGGGGACCATGGGAGAGGAGAGAAAGGGAGGGGAGCAGAGAAAAATATATAGCTCAGTAAAAACAATTTTTTTTTAAAAGGAAATGATTGCTGGAGATGCTGAAGACTGGGCACTGAAAGGGTATTGGGGCTGACATTTATGACACAATACATAAGCTGAGTATTGTGCTGATTCTATCATCTCACAGATGTTGAGACAGGCGGACAGAGACCCTGTGCTCAAGGATGCACAGCTGGTACTGATTCTATCATTATCTCACAGATGTTGAGACAGGCAGACAGAGACCCTGTGCTCAAGGATGCACAGCTGGTACTCCCATTTAGTCTCAGTCTGATTGCAAAGCTGTTCTCTTAGCAATGCCTAGGAAGAGTTGTAAGTGTACAAGTGTGTGTGTGTTTGTTTGTACATATATATATATATATATGCATACACTCTTCAAAAAGGTGTGTATATGTAGGTAAAGATGATTATTGGCAAGCCTGGTGGCCTGAGTTTGAGGCCCAGAAACCACACAGTGGACGAGAACTACAAGTTGCTCTGACCTCCACATATCCGCTGTGGTATGTTGTGCATACACACAATAAGTAAAACTTTTTTCCCAGTGAGATAGCTCAGGGTCAAGAAAACCTCTTTCCATCCAAGTCTGACGACCTGAACTTGACCCCGGACAGAACTGACACCCACATTTGTCTTCTGATCTTCACATATTCCCACATTCCAATATGTTAGGGGCTGAGTAGATGGCTCTGCGGCTCATGCTGTGCACGAGGACCTGAATTCAAATTCCAGGCATCGTTATTTGTGCCCGTAACCCCAGCACTGTGGGGGATAAGCAGAGAATGATAGTGCAGGGTAGCCAGTGTTCTAGCCTATGCACCTGCACGTGCACGTGCGCGCGCACACACACACACACACACACACACGCAAATACACCTGTTTGTCCTCTCTAAGGACTGAGCCAATAGCCTTAGGTTGCCCCCTTGTCCACTTACCATGTTGTTCCAGAGGGCAATGGCCATTTCAGCATGCCCACGTTCTGAGAAGTGGAAACAGTCTTCAGAGAAGACAGTGAGGTCCATGTCCCCTTGCTGTGACCAGAGACAGGGAGGTAGGTTATCATCGGGATGGGGCTGCCTGATTCCCTTCCCAGCACTTCCCCTCCTCATTCTGCTTCCTCCAGCTTCAGACACTGTGGAAAACCTTCTAGGTTTTGGATTTGCTTCCTAGCAAACATGAATTATAGCTTTCCCAGTTCATCCCTGTCCTGGAAATGGAGAGGTGATGATTTTCCTCTAGGGTGGGAGGTAACTTGGTGGGGGTACATTTGATCATTATTTATTTTACCGTTTCTAAGAAAGTCTAAGTTCTAATCACACACACACACACACAAGAAAAAAAGTACCTTTGGGAGTCTTCCTAGAGCAAGGCAATAAAAATGAGGGCTGCATCCACCAGCTTCCTAGAAACAGCTGCAGCTTACCTCATTCAGTGGCATGAGGGTTTGCCGGAAGAAAGGCTGTACGACAACTGCGAAGTCCTCACGCTGCATGTACTGCGGCCAGTAGGAAAGCCTGGAGATGCCTCTCTGTGGATGAAGAGGCTGCTCAACCCAACTGGCTAGACAGGGTCTACTTTAGCTGCCATGGGTTGGTTGTGACAGGAGTGAACCCATTCTAGACAAAAGGAACTTAAAGGGGCTATGCTGGCCCACGCATGGATTCATCCTGCTTGTAAGGAGTTCCCGCATCAAGGGCCCTGGCTAGAGTAGTTCTCCACTCACAGGCTCTACTGCTTTCATTTTAGGAGACTAAATGTGAGTCGCTGATTGCATTTCATTGGCCACAGGTCTGGCTGCCCTCACTGCATGGGGAGAATCTCATCAGCTCTTCAAGACTGCCTAGGAATGTAGGAAGACAGGGATAGAGAGCCCATGGGTTTTGGACTTAAGTACCAAAATGTGGGCTATTAAAAGGATTAAATCCCAGCACTTGGGAGGCAGACAGATCTCAGTGAGTTCAAAGCCAGCCTGGTCTACAAGCAAGTTCCAGGACAGCCAGGACTGTTACACAGAGAAACTCTGTCTCAAAAAACAAGGATTAAATTAGATTTAAATTAGTTGCATATATATGATCTGGAGAGGTTGCCAAGGTGAAGGAAGAGAGGGAGTCATAGGGGCTTCGAGAAGGAATATTATTTTATTATTGGCCTCATGAAGGGGGATTGGTTTGCAACAAGGCTTTGGGTGGGCTGACCATAAAGGGTAGCACAGATGTGTATGAGTGTTAGGGGTGTAGAAGCCAGTGGGGCTGTTTTCTGCTCATAGGGAGGGGAATGTGGGAGCCAGATACACCAACTGTTCCCTTCATAATGGTTCTAGGAAAGGAAAGAGGCCTCTGTGGTGTGACATCTACTCTGATGGCTAATGCCATTACTTGCTTGGGGCTGACCCTGAGCCAGGAGGCAGGGGTCCTTCCAGCTGTCTCTTTGGGATTGCCATTCCATCCTTCTCTGACCGTGACATCCAATTTGCCTGGCTTAAATACTTTGAGAGATTCCCTCAAACGCAGGTCCTATCAGTCAACCCCTGGTTAACACACAAGTTCTGAGTGCCCTCAGAGAGCACAGCATGGACTCCCATCCTGGACGGGAGGAAAAGAGCGTCAAGTCACCTGGAGGTTCCAGTTCACTTTCTTCAGCTCCTGCATTGCTGTGGGGTTGTGAATATGCTCAAAGCAACTGCAGTTCCTATGGACAAAAGATCTTGCATTGAGGCTTCCTTGGGGGAGGCCCAGCTGTGTGTTCCCCCACGGGAGTTTCTGCCCACAGGGAGCTGCCTGTGCTGCTCAATGGATGTGGAAGGTAGGGAGGTGTGGGAATTGACACACTAGTATCCCTACGTTACTTGCATCCAACTCACAGAGCCCTAACTCAGGAATGAGGTCAAAAAGGTGTGTTGTGGTTGGAGCTATCAACATTCCCTAAAATCTCGGGTGCAGAACGAAGGCTTGGTCCCAACTTTTGGCACTGTGGTAGACGGACGAGGAGGTGGAGCCTACTTGAAGGAAGTAGTCACAGAGGTCATGCCCTTTGTTCTCCCACCCACTTTGCCTTCTAGCCTCCATGAAGTGAGCAGTCATGCTCCCCCATATATTCCCACCAAAAACTTGTCTTGCCATAGGGTCAAGAGACCATGGACTGAAAACCCTGAGACCAACAGCCAAGACAACTCTATTCTCATGGATTGTGTGAAGTATTTGGAGGCACTGGGATCTTTACAAGACACTTGTTTATAGTTGGAAGGATTGGCCCCATGGCAAGGTCTCTTTCTCTTGTCATGGAGGCCCTCCANTCACTCTCCACAGTCCTGAGGCTTCTCAGCTCTACCGCTGAGTACTGGGGAGTTCCCTCAGGTCCACTGAGTGATGGCTATCGGAATGCCTGAAACCCCTTTGACAAGGTGGAATGTGATACCAGAACCCGAGGCATGAGAGGGACTTCTCTTACTAACCATGGCTGTTCCACCTGGGGACCTGATTCCTTAGCTACCTTTAGAGGGCACCTATTTGTCATCAGACAGGACCCCTCAGCCACAGCTACAGAAACTGAGTCCCCAAGATGAATCCTTTGAGCCTTGATGCCCATGAGTAGCTGGCCTCCAAGTTCTGATTTTGAGGATGGGAGAAAAGGTATCTTCCGAGAGCCTGCTCTAGCCCATGAGTGTATTTCCTGTTGATGCTGTTTTGGGGAAGGAGTTACCCCTATTTTATAGGCAAAGTACTCAGAAGTCCAGAGAGATTGTGGATTCAGGTCCAATTGTTCCCCAGCAGCAGAGCCAGGATTCTAAGAACACTGGAGGTGTCCTGGAAGCTCACTGTCCTCTGCAGGGAGGGGTGGACTTTTGAATCAGAAGTACTGGGGAGGCTTATGGGCTATTTGGTGTGTCTCACTGTATAGAAAAGGAAACTACTATCTAGGGAATGGAGTCGGCATTGGGTTCTATAGTCAGTTCCAAGTGTTTTTCTAAGTCCCTGGCTCCTGGCCCTGCCCACCCCAGGCAACCATGCTCTGCACACTTACTGAACTGCCAGTGGCATGGCACACTTCCCACCTTCGCCCTGGTACAGGCCAGCCAGCTCCATGACCTCCACCACATTGATGAAAACCCTGGGAAGCTGCAGGAGGCAGAGGAGGCATGGATTTCATGAGTTCGAGGTAGTGGGGGTTAGGAAGCCTGGAGGATAGTCTTCAATCTAACCTGGCCCACCTGATATTACCATCTGAGAAATGGATGCCCAGGAAGGGGCCTGTGTAATCGCAACAACTCTTTAGTGCCTCATTTCATCAGGCAGAAAAGTTGATACCCAGAGAAATCCCAGCACGAATGAACGCCACAGTGTCTGCCCTCAAACCCAGGCCAGTTGGCTCCAGCAGGAGCTCTTTGCTATGCCATTACCTAGCTTCCAAGTCAGTGAGAAGCTGTCCTGCAGAGAATTGGGTACAACTTGCCTAGATGCTAACCAAGGAGGGGCCCTCCACCCATGGCAGAAGTGGGAAAGAAAGCAGGGTTGCTTGCAGGACCAGGGAACAGGCTGCTCGCTACCCACTCCTACCTCCTCATAGAGGATGTCCAAGGCCCGCTGGATGTGTTTGACATACTCATTGGCTAACTGGTTCTCCTGTAAGGGAAAAGGAGGCTTGCTGTAGCTTTCTATTCTGGGAGGAAGAATCAGAGTGAACTGAGCTACTCCTGTCCCCAAAAGTCCTGCCTTCTTGCATTCCCGAGAGACCTGGTGGTGTCCTTTTTCATAAACGTAAGCTCTACGGAGTAGAGACAAAATTGTTTACATGAGAGCATTTCCCACACCACGTGTCCACGGGCACCTCTGCTATCCTCTGGTTTCCAATGAGCCCCACAATCTAGGACCCAGCAATGCTGAAAGCCCTGTTGTGGGATATTTATACACCGTGTGAAAATGTATTGCTGTGATTGGTGTAATAAAAATCTGAATGGACAACAGCTTGGAAGAAGTTATGTGGGACTTCTGGAGACAGAGAGGACTCTGGGAAGAAGGGTGGAGTTGTCAGATACAGAGGAAAAAGGAGGTGCAAGATAGAAGAGAGGTCATGTTACATGATAGAATGTAGATTACTATAAATAGGTTACGTTTTTAAGAGCTAATTAGGAATAAGCCTAAGCTATAGACCAAGCTTTTATAATAAGTCTTCATCATTATTTGCGAGTGGCCATCCTGACAAAACAGTATGATTACAAAGCCCCAGGGGTTAAGTGTTTCTTGTGTACTCCAGGTCTCTACTTCTGGGAAAGGACTGAGGGAAGAGTCTACAAGACCTGAGCCTGTGTGAGGAAGATAAGTACACTGGGTTCTGGAATAGTCAGTCGCTCTCTGTGATCCACCAGGAGCAAAGAGCTGCCCGCCCACCCCCAACAGTGACCATCAAACATTCTACCACATCCTCCAAGTCCTGGCACCTGCCTTTCCCCGGCCAAATAAAATACAGGATGTCCCCAGCTTAGAACAAGATGTATTCTAGAAGGGAAAGTTTCCAAAGGCCAGACATGTGTCCCTACAGAGACACATCAGGAATAGGGTCAGCTCCCAGGCCAGCTGGCTGGGGTTGGTTGGTTAACTTATCATGGTCCTGAAGGACAGCAAGGTCACTCTCAAGTTTGGTTCTATTTTTTTCAATTCCATTTAGAAGATTGTGTTGCCTCCCCTTCCAAGAAAGGGCTGACTCTAAGCAGGCACAAGACAATCACTGGCCACCTATCTACCAGAAAGTGCCATCTGTATGTCCCAAGGAGGCCCTGCCCCCAACGCGTGAAGATTGGGTCCTTCTAGCTCTTTCTTCTGAGTGGGGAACCACTTAGGCAAAGCTAAGTCTCATTTGCTCTGTGTGAACCAGAGGCTGCTAGGGTGGAATCAAATGCTCAGAGCCCAGATTAGTATGACATTCAAAATGGAAGGGCATATGTCAGAGCCCAAGGTGAGGAGGATGGGGGTCAGCAGTTTCACTCTCATGCCCCCAGTGGGGCTATTCAGCTACTTACCGAGTTCTCACAGTAATGACACAGGTCATTGCCCCCAACGAAGAGTGTAACCAGCTTCCAATCTTCCTTCAGGTTGATTGTCTGAGGGGACAGATCCTGAGGTTAGGGTTTGGGGACACTTGCTGGTGATGCTAGCCATGCTACGTAGTCAGTTCCTCAGGAATCTTTTTTGTATCACACAGTCTGAAGACTCCTCCATCACCGTGGTGCTGTGAGAAGATGGGCGCTCCTCTATGAGAAGTGTGTGTGTGGCGGGGGGTTCTTCTCATACACAGGTGACAGGCTACTTTCTCCCCACCACCAATCCTCTTAAAGTGCTAGAATGGATGTGTCTCACATTGCCCCAAGCTCTCAAAAGGCCTCACAAATCATCATGCTTCTTTAAAGGAATTTGTGTCAAAAGACAGAGCTTGGGGACAAAGTCGGGGCTCTCACGGCCTGGGTTCATAGAGGGAGAACCGGCAGGGTAGTATGGTGGGGAAATACCAGGAAGGCCCAGGAGCTGCTGTGCCCGGAGTCCTCCAGAAGCCACAGTCCACAGCCAGGAACAGGGCAGTAGAAGAAAGTGCAAGTGAGATTCTGAGGGGCTGGGGAGGGGGAGGGGTTGGAATGGGCAGCCTATTTTTAGCGCTTTGTGTTTATATAAGAGGGCTCTGGGAAGCCAACCCTGGGATAAAGAGCCCAAGGCCTGTGATCTTGGCCAACTCCCGCTCCACCTTGTCCTCCTGCAGCCAGCCCCCGGAGCAGGGTGCCAGGCAGAGCTCTTGTGAGCCCCTTGAAGATCGGCTGAAGGCAAGCGAGGGGTTCATCAGGCCCTGCATCTCCCCAGCTAGAGGGAAGAACACCTTTTAGGGGGTCTGTACTCACAGGTGTGGTTTTCATTCTCTCCACCAGAGCCTGGGCCTGGGCCGGCATGTCCCTAGAAGGGAGACACATCACTATCAGTGTTGCTCAGCACGGAGGCCTGAAGCTGGACTCCATGAAAGCCACTCTTCCCAGTCAGCCTGTGAGATTCTGCTTTGCAGAAGTCACAGGCTTGTTCTCATCAGGAACCTGGAGTCTACACTGCTCCACACCCTGCTGTCCCTGGGAAGGGACCAAGGCCTCGCTAGTCTCTTATCTAGGATTTGGACAACATTCTCAGCTCCCCCCCCACCCTTTTATCTACAAGTCTTTTCACTACAAGATGAGCCTGTTTGATTCTTACTCGGTTGCCTGTTTTAAAAATAATCTTTTTTATTTTTGAAAAAAGTCACATTCCTAAATTAGTCCCCGGATTTCTCCTCTCTAGGCTTGATGGCTCCGTTCACTGCTACGTCTGAGCCCCAGTGGCCAATCCTTTGATCCCTGTAGTCCTCTCCATTGCTACTTGGATTTCGACACTATTATCCCCCCTCCCTTCCAACAAGACAGGATAGGAGAGACAATATGGGCAGGATTGGGACTCCTTTTGTCTCCCCACTGTTTGGTCACTGTTAAGTTCTAGATACTCAGTTATGTGTGGAATAGCACACATCAACGAAAAGGAACTAGGCATTGCTGCATTTGGCAGCAGGGATGGACCTAAGGTAACTCTGAGTGACAGGCATGCTCACTGCATGAGAGAGGTGATTGTCTTGCAGGTAGACAGACAGGTATCCAGGCTTCACAAATCGTATGCCTTTGAATACTTGTGGTTTACTGTGGGTGGATACACCTCAATGGAGCTGCTTCCTTAAAAAGGCATATGTATCGAGCCAGGTATGGCGGCGCACTCCTGCAATCCTAGCACTTGGGATGTAGAGGCAGGAGAATTGGGAGTTGAAGGCCAGCCTTGGCTACATGGTGACTGAGAGGCCAGCCTGGGCTACCCGAGACCCTGTCACAAAACAACAAAATTGATCTGAGAAGTTAGGTGAGCAAAGGACACACAGACAACATAAAGAGCCAACATGAGATGGCTGAGCATGGACACAGCAGGCATACACTGGCCAACACACGTGGCACCATCCCTGCCCTCCTCATGGAGAATTTATGCACCCAAGATTATAGTGACAGGGACAGAAGTTGTAAAGGCAACCACAGACACGCTGAAACTCCTGACAGGCCCGAGTCAGGCTCAGGAGTGGGACAGAGATGAGGCCTTCAGGTACCATGGGAGGTGCCTTTTCCACACCTCCCCCCACAGCCAGCTGCTTCTACTCCTCAGGCCCTCACCACGCTCCTCTTTTCTTGCCACCTTAGCCACAAGTCCTCCATCTTGTCTCTCCCTTCCCTCCAGAGTCTGGGGTCTCTCCTTGCAGCTGTTTGCACAGGTCCCAGGCCCGAGACACATGTCCTGACATCATCCTGGCTCCCTGAGAACTTTAGGAGAAGCAGCTGGTCCCAGTCTGCAGTGTTGCTGTACACAACCCCTCCTTCCCCCAAAGTTAGCTGCTCTTTGTCTCGTTCCTTGGCTGGACTAATTCTTCCAGAGCCCGGACTTCACCTTTTGAGTCTGTGGGTATCACTCAGTAATGCAGACACTGAATGCATTTTCTCTTGATGATTAATGGAAGGGAAATTAGCTACTGAATAAAATTTTGAAACTAAATATCCTGAGAATGGCAAACTTTTGTATGCACACGGACTATACACCATATGCAATCTTTCCAAGACTTATTTATCTCCTCTAATCCTATGACAGCTCAGAGACAGGTACCATGATTACCTCATTAGAGAGAAGAAAACTAAGACTTAGAGATGCTAAGCAACTTGCCAAGGTCACACGGCCTGCGTGTTTCTGAGTAGAGATTTGAACACAGGAGGTCTGATCTCTGTGGACCTGGCAATTACATGGGTGCTTGGGATTCAAACTTGGGTCCCTCATGTGTTATCTTTCTCTTCAGATGAACTTCCATTTATCCACACTGACAAATGACAGGGTCAAAATGAGAAAAAGAGAACAATTCTCAAACCTTACTTAAGCCAACGGTTTCCTGTCACTTCCCCTCAACACTGGACACGAGCGATGCCCGAGGGTGCCAGCTACATCTCCTACCACTGCCTCTGCTCAGGCAGAGATGCTAAGTAAGGCAGTAAGGAAAGAGAAAGGTGGGAGACTGGGGAGATGGCTCAGTGGGTAACGTGCTTGCTATCCAATTATGAGGACCAGAGTTTGAATCCCCAGCAACCATGTAAATCCAGGTATGACAGTGTACACCTGTAATCTCAGTGCTGAGGTGCAGGCTGTGCACCCCTAGAGTTCACTGGCCAGCTAACCTTGCCATATTGGTGAGCTCCAGGTTCATAGAGAGACCCTGTTTCAAAATACAAGGTGGAGAGGGCAGCGAGTTAGTTAGCTCAGTGGCCGGAAATGTTTGCTATACGTGAGCAGGACAACCTGAGTCCGAGTCCTGGAAGCCATACTGGAAGGAGAGAACTGACTGTTCAAAGATGACTTCTGACCTCTACACATGCTCTTCCCATATGTACCCCACATCACACATACACACACACACTCTCTCACACAAACAAAATAACAAGACTGGAGAGATGGCTCGAGAGTTAAAAAATGCTTACACAGACAATCACCCTGTTCAGGAAGCTCACAACCACCTGAATCTCCAGCTCTAGGGATTCCAGTCCTCTCTCCTGGCCTCTGTGGGCACAGGTGTGTGCACACGCATGCACATACACAAGGTAAATCTTTAAAGCATAAATTTAAGGTTGCGAGTTCCTGAGCAAAAGGTGATCTTGTCCTCTGGCCTCTAGTTGTAGGAGCATATGTGTGCACATGCACCTGAATGCACACACCCACACGCGTGTCCATACCCCCATTCCCCCACGAAGGGGTAGAGGAGGAAGAGACTGAGGAGCCAGCTTCTGATAAATCAAGCCTGGACTCCAGTAATCCTAACAGTAAGAAGGTTTTGGCACAACGGCGCACAGGCCCAGTGTTTTGTAGGCAAATAAGTCTTTCCTCTTGTGACACTGGATTATCAACACTTCTGTGGCACCAAGATTCAAGCTGAGCCCTGGGTCTAGCTTAGGCTTCCGAAAGGAATGTTCTTATTAAGTGGCATGTGAGTCAATCCTGTGCCGTCTCCCTGGTGACAAGAATGCAGCAACCCTTCTGCAAAGCAAATACCCAGCACGCTCCACTCCGCTCCACTCCATGCAGGAAATCAATGAACCTGGTCAGGCATTTCAGCCTTAATTACCTGGGTTGCTGTCAACAACAGAGAGCCCAGTGAAAACAAACCACGGCCATGCTATTTGAGGGGCTCTGACATCTAACTCTCTAGTGTCAAAACACAGCTTTTAAAAAATTCTTCTTTTAGATTCAAGGATATGAGGCAAGACAGAGAAAAGCAAAGGAGGAAGAGAAGTGAGTGGTTCGTGAAGCTGAGAGCCATTCTGCACAGGTGATACAAGCCCCTGACAGACAAATTGGGTACTAGACACTGTGCCCCTTGTCACTTCCTGTTTCCCACCCTGATCTCATTGCTGATCCCCACATCAACTCACTGAGCTCTGGCCCCTTCTCTGGCCATATTTAATCCCGCTGTCTCTTCCAAGGTACCGGTGGAGAATCCAAGGATAGAAGGGTTGAACTTCTTCAGTATGTCTTTAAAGATAGACAAAGCAGAGAACACAGGTGAAAGGAACTGAGGTGGGCCTATGGTTTGGGGTCCCAAGTGCGTGGCAGGAGGGTCCTTATCTTTTTGGTACTAGCTAACTCTTTTCCCGGCAGATAATTTCCTGTTTCTCCAACTCTAGGCAAAAGGCCCTGGCCTCGGTGAGGGTTTTTTATGATGGTTGTGGTACCGGAGCTCTTGGTGTGGGCTACTTACTAGGCAGAGTGGTATGGGTCTCCAACGTTCCATCTCCTCCAATGCTGGGGAGGAGAAAAGTAACTTTGTCAAAGTCACACAGACTTGCTGCCTCCTGAGTTGTCACAGGTAGAGTCAGGCCAGAGAGATTTTTGTCCTTGGGGCATTGCTCCTACCACCCTCAAAGCTAATACAAACATCACAGAGTCTCCTTGGATATCAGAGTTGGGCCATGGGGACATAGACCTGGCCCTTAGCAGGTAGCAGGGAGCCCACTTCTTATACCTCTATAGAATATGATCTGTAGGACGTGAGCCATGAACACTCTTACCTCCAGGATAGCCCCCTCCAGGAGGTGGTTAGACTGCTGGACTCACTTGGTTGCGCTCCCGAGGCTGTCTGTGAAAAGCCAAGAGTCGCTTACGAAAGGCTGAGACCTGGAGATGAGTTAGAGGGGCCTTCGGGCAAGCCCTCTGGCCCTGTGTAGCAGCCAATACTCAGCTTGGCCTTCCCTAGGGAAGGGGCCCACTCTTCTGTTTCTCCACATCTAAGGTCTGAGTTCTCCTAGACTTTCATTTGGTCCCACCGATCCTTTCTGACACCCTCCCCTTCCCCAGTGAAGGTCCTTCCATTTGTACTGTTCATATTCTTGGAGGCACTTGTGTGCCTGCTACGGACCACACTGGTATCGCATCTGACCTCATAGGTGCCACCATGTTCCCTTCCTGCCACCAGGGCGGCCACAACTCTCTGCATCTCTGTCATTTGCCTCTGACTTTGACACTTCCATGTGTCTCTTCCTCCTTCAGGGTTTAGACCCCAGTGTTGGATGCCATAATCCAGCATTCACTTTCTGACCCCAACGTTTGCTTCCTGCATTTCTGACCATGCAACACTTCAGATGGAAGCATGTTGACTGGTTGCTACTTTCGAAACCCGAAGGCCTTCAGCTGCTCTGCTGTCCTTGCCCCACCCCCACCCCGTTCCTAGACTGTTGAACCTCCTCTTCCTCATCCCCGGGAACCCCTAGTTCCTTCTCACCCATCCCTGACTACATTCTCCCTGCTATCCCCTCCAAGGCAGGGCCAAAGTCAAACCCTACCCTGTGGGGACATCATACCCTGCAGTTACTTCCCCGTGTTCCTTCCTTGTCTCTAATTTCTTTTCTATGAAGATTTCTGAAGCTGCCATCTTATATTTTTCTTAATAAAAAAAGCAGTCTATCTTTGACATTTACTGAAGTAACGTGTTTGCCATAATCAGTGAATTAAAGACTTAAAAAAATAGTGGGCTGGAGAGATGGCTCAGTGGTTAAGAGTACTGGCTGCTCTTCCGGAGGACTTGGGTTCAATTCTCAGCATCCACACAGCAGCTTACAACTGTCTGTCACTCCAGTTCCAGGAGATCTGACACCTTTATACCAATACGCATAAGATAAATTTAAATAAATTATTTTTTTAAAAAAAATTAAGAAAAAAATAATTTAATATCACCACAGGAATCTTGCCCCAAGGTTAGGGACGCAACTCAGCCTGTAAGGTGCTTGCCTGGCCTGCATGAAGATCTGGCTTTGGTTCTCAGAACCAAATACACCGGGTTCAGTGGTGTGCACCCATAATCCAGCACTCCAGTCACGGAGGCCAAGAGGATTGGGAGTTTAAGGTCATCCTCAGGAAGTCTGAGCCTAGGCACCACTACTTGCTGTCTTTCAAATAAAACAAAACAAACAAAACAACAAACAACAAAAAACAACCAATATTGCCTCAGCAGGGCCTGGTAGCTCACGCTGCCTTTTTAGAAATGCTGAGAGAGCATGGTGCACAGAGCAGTAGCTTAACCAGTGGTCTAATGCGACTGGGCCAGGACTGAATTGTGTTTCCCTCTGTCCCGAAGGAACAGCCCTAAAGTGGGGTGAGGAGCTCCAGGCAATGTGTAGAGAAGACCTGGCACCCTTTAGGGACTGTGTTGACAGAGTCGAATTTGGGCAACTTTGGACTGATGGGATGTTAGGGAGCAGGGTGGGGTGGGGAGTACATGGGGTGAAGTTTAAGTAGGCCTAAGGAAGATGGCAGGCTGGGATCCATGCTTCATGCCTAGAAGGGGACTCCCTACTGAAGGAAGAGGAAGAACCAGCTCTGCGAAGCCAGGCTAAACCTTGTGGGGCCCACCCTGGCCCGTGGCTTAGTACTCACTGTCACAGAGTCACCCAGAGCTGCCACCACCTTGATGTCTGCTGGCCGGAGCTCATGGACTAGGAGAGACGGGCAAAAGGAGAGCAGGTGGGTGTTGGTCCTTTACAATATGAAGTAAACAAGACCAGTGAGTTTGCCACAGCCCACAACTTCCTGGGCTGTTTCTAGCCCAAGGCTTCACCAGCGCAGCAGCCTCTTCCATTCATTCAGAACGCTAAGGCTCTGAAGTGTGTGATGTCATCAGGCGCCCTATGGGTGGCCTATCAGAGTTCCAGAGTGGGTCACATGCAATAGGCAGCTAGGGCCACATCCCTGGCTGCACCTGTCTCACCAGTCAGGGAGGCCTGAGGAGCAGTGTTGAAACTCCAAAGAGTGAAAATTACCGGGGAGTAAGTATTACTGGGGAGGAGGCCTGAGCCGCTCCACATGGAAGGGAACCCGGCAGTAGCTGCTTCCCGGGGTTTCCGAGCCTGAAGCTCTACCTTACAATGAGACCAGCAAGGACCACTCTAGGGTGCACCTACAGGTCTCTCACCCGATTTGTGAAGGGTGTGTGATGATTGCATTTACCTGAGCTGGGCACACTGCTGGAAGGATTCTGCGCTGTGCACAGGAAGTCACTGCCCCAGTTCTGAGTCAGGAGGAAGAAAGACAGAGGGTCAATCACTCAAATGCAGGCAAGGTACACCCAAGAAGAGTCAGCCCAGGAACCTAGAAATACATCACTGGCCGGATGTATGGGGGGGGTCAGAAGGGTAGGCATGGTAACTGTAGGTGTGGAAAAAGGAAATTAGAGAGAAGTAGGCTTTTGTGCACATGTGTGCACGCGCGCGCGCACACACACACACACACAGACAAACACACAGAGATCAGTCTTTCTCTTCCCGACTCATCTACAATAGAATGGAGTCAGCAGCCACAAGACAAGGAGAGAAAACGGAATTTTTACAACTGGTTCTGCATAGGACACAGGTTTTACATGGCTAACATCAGCGATCACAGGCGTGCTTTGGGGTGTTTGGTGTGTGCTGTTAACACTAAGCTGATTGACATTAATTATGGCACTAGAGTCTAAACAACCACCCATTAAAATATTTTTATGAAAATAACGAAGTTTCGTAATCGCAAAGCCTCTGGTTCCTGCACATCTTTCCTGTTTGGCCTGTTTAACTCAGAGCCACCAACCCTTCCTTCTTCCCCCCGACGTGCAAAAACAGACATCTGCCGCACTGGACACTTTCAGCCAACTGTCCTTGTCTCTAATAAAGGGTAGATTTTCCAGGTGCCAGAGGAGAGTCAGGGTGGGGTGGGATACAGAAGGCACAGAAATGACAGTTCAAGAGGACATGTGAAGAACTAATGCTGCCCAAATAGGAGCACACTGGGGGTGCAGGGAAGCCTCCCCTCAATGGTTCAACTGATGGTGAGTGACTGCCAGAGCCTCAGAAAGGTTGTCCAAAGACAAACTTTCTCACATCCCTTCTGAGCGAGCAAGAACTGTCAATCAAAACACAGTTTTCACCTCAGTAGGAGGGAGGATAAACTGTCACTCCTTAAAGGGAGAGAAAAACAAAGTTGATTTTTCAGGAAAAAAAATAAAAGAGTGCCCATGGCTCAGGAACATATATTTAGGTTCCCTGGATAATCTGTTCCAACATAGAAATGATTCTGTGAGGTTTTTTTTATAGCCACAGAACAAAAGAAATCCTTTGATGGAGACATCAGGTGTCCGGATTACAGGAAAGAAGGAAAATACCCTCTCTGATGCTACTTGGTGACAGTTTTAGCTTTGGCATTGATGGACGCTAGCGGTTCGTTTGTTTGGTTAATGTATTTTTAAAAAGTTTCCCCTGATAGTCACAAGGATTTTGGGTGGGCACAGAGTATGACAACTTGGCTCTGGATCTGTAACATTCATGAAATCCTCATCAATCAACCCTGAAGAATCTTTGACATAAGTGTGGCTTTCATGGGGTGGGGAAGGAAAGGGGGGGCTTCAACAAACTGTCTCCTAAACATTTGCTTAATCCAGTAGATCCGTTTATCCCAAGGGCCACCTCAACGGGTCACAGTGGTTTCACCCATCTGTTTAGACATTTTATGAAGTCAAGAACAAACACTTGGGAAAAGTGCAACTGCAAAGGAAAGTTCTAGAGTTACCACACCATGGAAATCTCTGAGAGTTAAGCATGTTCTATACAACACATACAGATTAGATCCGAGTGTGTACATCTGTTACAAAGGGGAGGACACCATGCCGTGACCTCAACCAGGACTGCCCAGGGTCCTGCCATCTTGCTATATGTACACAGAGTAGGTCCAGGATATCATCAAGACTTTGCAATAAAGGTTGTGTTGATGTTGCCCACTTTAAGCAGCAATGTGCTAAAACAAGCAATACCCTTCTAGCCTGAGCTTTCTTCTAACAGAGAAAGAAAAGATCCCGAGAATAAAGATCCAAGAGAACAGGCAGAACTCCACTCTGTTCACTACCGCCCATTCGGTGCTTAGTGTAGTGGTTGCTCCTCTTAGTATCTGATAAGGAAGTGGAAAATGAACAGATGAATGCCTGGTTGACAAGGATTTTCAGTCACAGAGGTCAGTGAAAAGTCACTGGTCCAAGCAGGACTTTTTTCCCTTGGGGTTAACATGAGTCAGAGAGAATTCAGGGAGCCTGAAGATGACACAGCTCCCAGCCACACGGCTGTACTAGGACGTCACACTCGACAGTTCCTTGGCACCTTCCACACAGGCTATTCTCAGTGCTTTGGCTGGCTTATAAAAGATCTTTCTTCTAGGTGTGGCAGTTCCCACCTGTAATCCCAGCATTTAGGAAGCTGAGGCAGGAGGATCATCATGAATTAAAGGCCCATCTGGACTATAGAGCAAGATCATATTTCAAAAACCAAACAAAGATTTAAGCAAAAGCAAAAAGTGTGGTGGTACATACCTGTAACCCCAGGACTTGGGAGGTGGGGTAAGAGAGTCAGGGGCTCAAAATCATCCTTGGCTACATAAGTTTTAGGACAACCTGAGCTACACGTCACTCTGTATTTCAAAAAGCAAGTCCCCCCGAGTCACTGATGTCTGATATAGCCTCCATGCGGCAGCCAGAGAAGTCTCTTAAAGGAGTGTACCAAATCCTCCAACCTCTCATGGCTTCCCTTAGCTCTTCATCTGAACCTCAGCCTTCATGCCCAGTCACTTGGACTGTGATCTGGCCCCCGGCAGTGCTTTGATCTCATCCTCCACATCCCTCTCTCACCACGTTTCCCATGCCCTGACTCCAGCCACTCTGACCTTCCTTCTCTTCCTCCTTACCCTCAGTGTCCTCCCCCTCCTGCCCCCAGCCTCCGTGCTTTCTGGCTCTTTGGTTTGGCCTTTTCTGGTCTTCTGGGCAGCTGGCATCTTTTTGACTTGCATGTTTCAACTCAAATCTCCCCTTCTCAGACATACTCAGCAACCACGATGCAACAGAATTGGTCCCTCAGTCTTTAGGTCTTTGTCCCATCTCCCTCCTCTGGGCAATGGCTGTCCCTATCTGAAATGATCCCTTAGCTATGGCCTAGGTATCTCAACTCAGCAAGTGGGACTCTGTAAAGTGGAGTCCCATCAGTTTCTAACTCCCTGAGAGTGTATGGCACACAGTTATACACCTGTTATAGTATAACAGGTGTGAACTCTGTTGGGCTCTAACTACCCAGGTGAGGACCATGTGGCAATGCCTCTCTACATCCCCACCAGCCCTCAGTATGAATGTGAAATGCTTATCCCGGTGGACCAGGGTGGGATGTGTATGGTGCGATATGGCACAGGAGCTGGCGAGCCAGCTTTGGAGTGTCGATCCTGAAAGCCACAGGGCTCTGAAAGTTCAGAGTGGGGCTGAGTGACTTGTATCCAGTTAAGGCGGGGGGGGGTTTGGTGTGGATATGTGTCAGCTTCCTGTCAGGCCCCACCCTTGGCACAGAGATTCTTTTTCCCACTTGGTTTAGGGTTCCACATTCAGGACATTGATGGCACTTCATGCCCCCTGCCCCACCCTGACACCCCCCTCCCCACCTCCTCTGTCCACCTCGGTAAGGCTGAGATGCTTAATTAAAAACAATGTCACTGAGCCCAGGATGACAAAGGTCAAGGCACTTCCTCTGCTTGGCCGCTGACGTCAGGTAGGCAACTTGAGAACATGTCAGGAGCATCCTGGGGCCTCAGTTCCGGACCCTTTTCTGTGCATTCCAATTCCGAGTATGTAAGAAGGGTATATTTGTGCTTAAGCTAACAGTGAAGTCTGCACCACGCCCCGAGTCCCCGGCAGGTGGGACTGGCTTGAGTCTGAGAGACACAGACATGAGTCAGAGGTTACCTCAATGGCTGGCTCAGAAGGGTACGTGTAGTTACTGTTCTGGAAGGTTCTCAGGAAGGGTTCATCCTAGGAGGAAACAGAAATCACACTGAGAGATTATCTAACACCATGGAAGCTGTGCATGAGCTAACCACCCTGACTTCTAGATTTACTTAACAGGGTTCTGCATTGAAGGGCAAAGAGCTGCACAGACAGAACTTCAGTTATTTCTGGAAGAGTTTTTTTGTAAACCCTTATTAACCAGGGAGGCACAAATAAAAGACTCAGAGAAAGTTCTACACATCCTGCCGTTTGGGCTCCATGACCTCATGAAGACCCGGAGCAATTACACATCTCCGCAGTCCTCAGTCTTATCTATTTTCTTCTTTTTTTTTTCTGGCAAAAGACTCACATTTCAGCACTTTTTCTTGGAAGGGTTATATGGTTATCAATATATTTTATTACCTGTCCTTTTTTTCCCCCTTGTGCTGCGTGTGTTACCTCCTTTAAGGTGGCTTCCTGTATTTTCAGTCATTTTCCCCCCTGAATAACCCGCTCTCCAGGCAGGCCCTCGTCACCTGTCTGTCCTACAGTCAGTGTGATACAAGCCCTGTCAACACTCCCAGTCCACCCAGGTGAAGGAGATGGGTTAATCAAAGAAGGGAGGAGGCAGCAGTGGGAGAACCAGGAGAAAAACACAAAACCAAGAGAAGCAAGGTCAGCTTAAGGTCTGGACCAGGAGATAGCAAGGTAGACTCACGGGACATGACGGTGGAACAGAAAGACCAAGGCTTAGAAAAAATGGGAACCAAATGGAAGACGTTTGGGAAGACGAGAGGGGGAAAGTCAGATTGTTGGAAAAGATGTCCTTAGAGATCAATTTCAGGAGATGTAAACCAACTCTCCACCATAAACTCAGGTAGGAGAGGCTTTATTTTGGTCCAAGGAGGGGTAGCCGTAGGAAGAGGAGGAAGAGGAAGAGATAGGACAGAAGAAAAGGAGGAAGGTTAAAATGTTGGGGCCAGCCGGGTGGGCGTGGTGCTGCATGCCTTTAATCCCAGCACTAGGGAGGCAGAGGCAGATGGATCTCTGTGAGTTCGAGGCCAGCCTGGTCTACTGAGTGAGTTCCAGGACAGCTAGGGCTACACGAGAAACCCTGTCTTGAATTTCCCCCCAGATACTAAGGCCTGTCTCCCCTTTTCTTCGCAGTCTAAGCACTCCAATCTGAAACAGAGACCAGGGGCACTCAGGCGGTGTCACCAGTGCAGGGCAGAGAAGCCTGTAATGGCATGCAGCATAGTTCATTAGGCTGTCTCAGACCAGCATCGTCAGTATCCCCCTCAACAGTCACCCCAGGAGTGCAGCCTAGGTGCCTTCTACAGAAGACTGACCCACACCAGTGTCCGGTTCCTGCACCCAGAGCAACACTGAGAGGAGGGCAGGGGAAGACCTGTCCCCTGGGCACAAGGGAGAAGGACATGAGACACTCCGAGGCACTGAAGACCGGCAGACCTCGAAGTGTGGAATTTGTTGAGGGAGCTGACGCAAGATGTGGGGACGAACATCCCTGGGGATAAGACTGGGTGTGGGTGCTAATTATGATTCTCCCTCCACAGAGAAGTCCTGGCTGGATCTGGACCCAGGGTGGCCAGTATAGAGAGAGCAGAAGACACAGTCCATTTCTATCTTTCTGGAAGAGCTAGGAGTCCCGTAACTATTTATCCGACCATAGGAATCATGAGTTGGGGGAGAGGAGAAAATGCTGAAAGGGATCTGAGGACAAAGGGACCTTGGAATTTTGCTTTTATTGGCTTTTGGTTGCTTGGTGTGCATGAGTCAGGCTGATTTAAAGGCCTGGGGTGGAGCCGACTCCATGAGAGATTCCTGGCTGCCAGCCTGAACAGGTAGAAGGGACGCTGCCCAGCAGTTTCCGTGGGCTGCCAAGGAGGCAGAGTCCAGGCAAGAGCCAGCAGTTCAGTCAGGGGCTGGCGAACCCGGCTGCTGCACAGCTAGATGGGAAGTCTGTGGAGAAGGAAGGGGGCTTTTCTGATGGGCTATGGATATATCTAATTCCCTCCCTGCTTTCTTTGGTAGGAGCAGTAATCGTATATTGTGTGTAGCTTCCAAGAGGAAATGTGTTTTAAGGGTCTGGAAATAGAGAATTGGTGTCTGGGAAATTAAAAAAAAACAGAGGTAGAGTGAGAGACTGAGGAAGCTGGAGCTATGATATTCAAGGGGGGCGGGACTCTAGAAATAGATCAGCTTCCCAGTGAGGATGCCCATATACCCAGAGAAGACCATAAGATGGACAGGAAAGTCTGAGAGGCACCTCGTTTTCAGGGCTATAGATAGGAATGCCATTAAGAGGTAGGAAGGGAGGCAACCAGAAAAAAGAAAAGAAAAAGCAAGAAAGGAAAAGAAAAGAAAAAGAAGGTGCCTAAGCCTTCCCAAGTCAGGGAGGAACAGATTCCAAGGAAGAGGAACTTAACTGTGACAGGTTAATAAATAAGGACAGAGCTTATTTTCCAGATGGCTCAGTAGGGGAAAGAAGGGCAGGGAGACAGTTACGGTAGGGAGTGGAGAACAGTCCACAGTTTACCCCACCTGCAAATCCATCCTAAAACCACGATGCGGTGCGCTGTGATATCAACCTGCCTTGCACAGCAGAATGAGGTAGCCGTGAGGCTGGGGATGGAGGAGGAATCGGGCACTTTTGGAAGCGCTCACTCCCAACTTGCTGCCTCTGCCCCGCCTTCATCCCCCAGGTCCTGCTTGTTGCTTCTATGTTTAGATACAGCCTGGATGAAAATATGCACTGCCTGGCTTCCCATCAGCTCACGCTGAGATATGGGTGGACTTTTGCATGGCTCCGAGGCACATGGCAGCAAGCAGATGGCACCTGAGACACTGTGCAGTGAAGCTGGGCTGGCCAACAGATGGACCCTTTTGGAATGGGCTCCAGGGTTGCTTAGCAACAGCTTCTCCTAGGCTAGGCTTTTACAGGCTCTAGGATGCTGGGTCTTACCTCACCTCATCAATAGTTAGGTTAGATTCTTTGCAGAATGGAGGAGGTAAGCTTGAGACTCTAGGTACAGCATCTCCTTTTTGGGGTGCCCTGCCTGAATTGGGACAGAGAGGGGCATAATTTGTCTTGGGGCTCACAGTGAAGGAATTCTCCCTGACCCAGAGCTGGAAACTCAATTTAGCATATAATATATTTGTGGGGAAGAAGAGCTCATGATGGCTGAGATTTGACACTTTGGAGGGGACTCTTGTAGTTGATAATCAATGTTGTCTTATAGCTTATTAAAGTGCTGAAAAACTCAATTATATAGGCTGGGAAGATGGCCCAGTTGGTAAAGTGTTTGCCACATGAATTATGAGGACCTGGATTTGGATCCAAAACCCATACATGAAGCCAGATGTCAAAGTTTGAGCCTGTAGTCCTAGACTCCCGGGGAGGTGGAGACGGGAGGATCATGGGACTTACTAGTTAGCCAGTCTAGTCAAGTTGTTAGCTCCAGGGTCATTAGGAAAGCCTGTCTTAAAACTAAGGTGAAAAACAGCTGGAAACATCCAACATCCACCTCTGGCCTCAGTGAACGCATGCATACGCACCCATACATGCAAGAGCACACAAACAGAAGGAAAATGAAATGTTTATGTTATGATCACTGCTTTAAGTCCTCAAATGCCCCTTACTGCCCAGGTTGTCCAGGCTCTTCCACCTCAATGCTCTTGGGCAGCCTCAGGAAGTGGCTGTGAATATGTTCGTACATGGCACAGAGGGGCCTCACCCAAGCCCTTTTACCTAGCATCTGATCAACCGTTGGCACTTGAGCTACCCAGGCACACTGATAATCACGTGCCTTGACTTTCTTCTTTGCTTGGGGCACTAGATCCAGCCATTGAGTCCTCTGCTCCACTGCTCTTCCCTCCTCCTGCCACTCTCGATCATGGTATATTAGATTATATAAGACAGACGGAAAAGACAGCTGAACGGGAGCATGAGGCAGGATCGGGGCCTCCCCTTTTCTTGGGATCCCTAGCAGATATCCCAAGGGAGCTGCAATCCTAGGCTGAGGCTCTGCCTGGCAAGGAGTGGATCGGGTGGGGCGGGGGGCGGAGGCTGGTTGCAGCCTGACCCAGACTGGAAACCCAGCCTCCCACATTAGGTCAGGCACTCTGCTTTTATGGCCACCAAGGGCTCTCTAGCCTTGGCCTTATTTGGTTAAAAAGCCATAAGACCAGACCAGAAACAGGAGCTGAAGGCAATGGGAACGTGAACCTGCCCCCACTCCAGGCCTGAAATCACAGTTAACATATTCCTCCTTAAAAGGAGCCCTGAGCCGTTCCTCATGCCAATTCAGGCTGGTTCTCTTGAGCCCTGCCTGATGGCAGCTTGGTCTCTCCCTTTGTGCCCCCTGTTGCAGGCCCTCTTCAAGGGGAGAACACCCAGTCCAGGCTCTGGACTCCCAGGTCCTTCTCTTGGCTCTTTCACCCACATCCAGACATTTCCATCTGCTCCACTCTCTCTTGCCTTCCTGGCTTCTGCTACCCAGGCTCCTCTTTCTTTGTGTGGACCCAACTTCATCATACATCTTCAAGAAGCAGCTCAGCCAAATTTCCCTTTCCCCTGCCCCCAAGTCCATCTCTCAGCCTAGGGATGGAGCTAACTCAGTTGGAGGAGTTGGAGGAGAAGAAGGAAGAGGAAAAGGAGGAGGAGGAAAAAGAG
>LOJH01016013.1:37848-55758 GCA_001685095.1 Ellobius talpinus | reverse complement strand
CGCTTTCTTTCTCTCCTTTCCCCGGAGCTGCTGTCCTCAGAGATCTTCCTCCGAGCCCAGGCGCGGGGCATGAGGAGCCCCCAAGTATCGCCTGCAGACAACCCAGCCACGCGCACACCTCGCCAGCCGCTGACGGGGACATGAGCAGTTCGATCCAGCTCTGGTGCCCGGTGGCCAGCCTCAGCCGGCAGCGGCCAATGGGTCCCTGCTGCCTGGGAGAATGAGGCAGGAACCCGCAGCCACCTCTCTCTCCTCCTTCTCGCCTTCCTCTGGCTCCCGCGCCCCGGGCCAGGGCCAGGCTGTGGCTCTGCTGCGTGCCCTGCGCGCCCCCCACCTGCCTCCGGATGCTCTTCTCGGTAAGCCAGGCCCTTAGCCTCGGGAACAAAGCCCCTTCGCAGGGCTTGGAAGCAGCCTCCAAGCCCCCTCTCCAGTCACCACCCAGTACCTGGAATTTGTCCCCAAACCCTACCTGAGTCTGAACTGCCAAGGTACCTTCAAGACCCGATGTTTTCCTGGGCTATCTGGGAGACAGCAGCGGGCTTGACACGCAGGCAAGTAAGAGACCTGTTTGGTCTAGATAAGCATCTATGTGTGAAACCTAGATTCCGACTTAGTCACTTGGGGGACCCTGATGTTTGGTAGGTGTCCAGGCTGGATGGTGTATCTTCAAACTGCTCCAAGGAAAACAGGTTCTCTTTCTCCGTATTTCAGATCAGGAAACTGAAGCCCAGAGTGATTGGATATGCTAATCAAGGTCACGGAGGTGGAAATCAAGGTGCTCACCACCTCATCACACTGATCCTTTTGTCACAAACATGCCTGCCTCATTCCCTCCACTAGCTGCTCCCGCCTCAAGAGCCACTGCATGTGTGTGAAAAGACGCCTTCCAATGACGGCTGAGACGGAATAAATTGCTAGTAGAATGCATTTTCCATTCACCCCTCCATCTAATGCTGCCAATCCTGACGTGTGTGGTAAATGTAAAGCTCCCTCTTAGTTCAGTTGGGGGTACGGTGTGTGTGTTTGGGGGGCGGGTGTCAATACGTTTTCCTTGCGCTTTCCAGGCTGTTTTCCAGGGCTCTTGAAAGATGGAGAGGGGTTTCAGTTACTCCCATGTGTGTTCTTCTGTGCTGGGTGCGCAAGCAAGTCCAGCCTCACACGGCATCCTCAGTCTTTCTCCTGGGCAAGACCCAGCAGTAGCAGCAGCACCTGGGCTGGTTGTACAAATATTAGAGATAGCGAATTCGCAGGAGCTGGGGGCTGATTCCGTATGGCCAGAAGGCAGAGGCCACCCGGGTCCTGACTCATAGTTGCCATGGCTCTGTGTGTCAGCAGAACTTCACACTTCTGAGCCCAGAGGGAGATGGGACAGGCCTTGACACTGACATGAGGCTCTCTTCTTGCCCAGCCTCCCTGACATGCAGCCTGTGACTCTTCCCCTAAGTGCATGTAGGTAATCCTATCCAAGGAGGCCATGGGAAATCATTTGGTCTTTGTCTGAACATCTGTTTAAGGTGTTGAGTATTTAAGTCACCTGTCAACTCCATGTGGAAAGTGATGGTGTTTTGCAGGGGAAGACCCTTTGCCCCAGGGGCCTCAGTGTCTGTGTTAACAGAAGGATCAGGGCTGGGTTGAGTGATGTCTCAGATCCCTCCCAGGTCCGGGACTCTGAGTATGAGAACTAGCGGGTCACAAGCCTAAACTAGGGTTTGGGAGGCCCATCAGTCACAGACATAGGGACTGAATAGATTGTTGATTTCCAAGAAGAGGATTCGGTGCTCAAAGAGCAATGCCAGTCAGGTTCAGCCAAAGGAGGTGATGCCCCTGCTTCAGTGGATTATTTATTGGGCAAAAACATAGTGGCTATGAAAGATTCCAAGTTGCCAGACTGGGGTTATGGAATAGGTTAGGCATTTCAACTGGAGAGATGGCTTTGGCTGCTCGAACTGATCAAATTCAATGTATCACCTTGACATATGCTGGGAAGCAGGATGGTTAACAAGCCTTGCTGCCCTCTGAAAAAAAATCAGCTACATTTTGTAAGTGAATCCAAGCCTGAACCATCAGCGAGTAACTAGTCGGGAGTGGTTTGATCTTCTGCCTCTACTCTCTGCCGATTATGTTAGTGCACTTACAGAGGCTGTGAGGAGAAAGGTGGCCAGTGAGGGTGTTCAGACCCTCACTTAATTTTATTTTATTTGGGGCCTGTTATTAGAACTGAATGCATCAAGTTGACCTATGGGCTGTTAATGGGTTGTCGTCAGTCTTTTAAAGATGTAGATTAATGAGCCTTTTAAAGCAGTACCGAATCCCAAGTCAAATGGACACATGCCACCTTTTCCCGGAAACTGCGCCCAGCAGGGTTTGGTGACTATTTGAAACTCACAAAGCCAGAAAAGAAGCTTCCTTTCTTTTTGGCATGCTCGTGGGGTTGTTGAAGCGAAAACAATGCTTCTTGGTGGTGGTATTAATCTCCCAGAATTGTGTGTTTTAGGTCCTCATGATTAATGGGTACAGTTTTAAATAAAAAATGAATACAGAGAAACGATCTTCATTAAGTTACTCCTGAAGATGACAACATAATTATGAAATAACGATTTTTGGGTCATATGTCATACTGCTAGCACCCAAAACTGGGTTACACAATACACCATTGATCCCCATTCTGATGTTTAGTTTCTAATCCATCAGTTTTCTCACATCTGTGGGGCTTTCCCCTGCACACATATGCACAACGCCCTGAAAATGAACGATGCAGAATAGATTCTTCCTTTACAGTTTTGCTTGGTAAAACCCACTCTCTCTCTAGAAGATCTCAAAACCTGAATTCTTCCACACAGTACCTAGGTTGGCCTCTGGCTAAGATACATCTGAGGTGCCTAGATTTCTGTGGGAGGGCAAAGGCTATAGAGGGTGCATAAATAAATAACAAGGCAAAGGTGATTCCTCTGTGGGCTTACCCTGTTGGATTGGGAGTGAGGCTGTTGGCTTTGATGGTGGGGAGTGTTCAGCACGGTGGGGTCTCTGAGGTGTTCCATTCTACACAGTGATTGTCACTAAAGATAGTTGTGTGGACAGACCATAGAAGGTGTTCAAGAAAAGGAAGAGGCTGAGAAACTAGCTCTCATGCTTGTTAACATGACTTTATACATTGGGACAGTTTACTCCCACTCTCTGGGTCTGGGCTCAGCTCTGTATGATGGGGCTTTATGTTTGTAAATAAATGTGTATGGTTAGTAACAAACGATATCTTTCAACTCTGAACTCGAAGAATTCTTAGAGTTTGGCCATAGCTGGTCTAGAATAGATACTAGATCCAGAATGCTGTGTACACCCAGGTTATGTAATGCGTTCAATTAGACATCCACAGATACAACGAAGATCCGGTCACTTTAAAAGATGTGTTTTGTTGGCTTAGGTCAAGCCTCAGTGCCCTGAGTACATGATGGAACTCCCATCCTGAAAGACACGTGCCTGTTTCCCTCAGGGGCTTCACTTGAACACATCTGAGAACATTGGAATGAGCCGTGACCCTCTCTGGGATCCATGTGTCAGGAGACGCAAGAAGGGTTATATAATTTGGGTCAGTGGGGTAGGAAGAACATGACGTCCTAGCTGCAGAGCTTGCCTTGTTCTCAGGCTATTCCTGGAAGGTAAGGAGGGAAGATTGTAATTACTGCTTGCGTTTGTTTTGAAAATGGAAAGTACTTAATTAGAGCCCTGAACTCAGTGGAAGGTTCAAAGTGGCGGGGCACAGTAGCTGGGGACCTCCTCCAGCTTCTTCCTGCAGTCAGTCCTCCTGTGTCTTGTAGGTAGGTAGCATGTTGCCTGGGGTGGGGGAGGGGGAGAGTCAAGGTTTCCTGTGAAGTCACTTTCACATAGAGCGAGAGAAAGCAACCACCAGACCGGACGCATCTTGTCCCTTACAGAGTGGTCATTGTCCACCTTGTGCATTATGTGAGGAAGCTGCACTCTGAGAACTGATGACGCTTCAGAACTTACAGAGGTATCAAAATGGCGCAGCCTGGCATGACACTGAGCGCACTGCCAGGGTTTAAGCCACCCCACACCGTCACTTCTGTCCTCTGCTGCTGCAGAGTGTCTGCTAACCAAAGTGCGTCCTTCCTCCCAAATTTTTAAATAATGTCACTGTACTAAAAAAAGCATATGAAAGATTTGACGTGGAGACCATATGGAGTGATTCAGCTATTGATAGACTCTCGAATTGTACTTTTTAAAAAAAAAGAAAAGAAAAAGAAAAAGGACATCAGATTTCTTTTAACCGCATAAAATCGAATACATGTGTCCCCAAAGAGAGTCAGAACTAAGCCAGGTGTGACCTGAAAAAGGTTGGTGTTAGCTGTTCTTCAGGGAGAGCTAAAATAACTCCATCAGGTTCCGTATGCCCCTGGGGTGCCGTGGGAAGTGATAGGCAGGATGACACCCCAGTCCCTTTAGAAGACACTGTGAGCCCATATCTGCTGACAAGGGACACAGAATAAAAGTTGCATAACAGACACTTTCAAAGGTCGGTTTTTCCTCCCCCACCCCAGGGTGCCAGCGAGCTAATTCTCCCAAACAGCACAAGCAGGGGATTTCAAAGTTCACTCCCAGTGCTGAGGAAGCTTGGGACATAAGAAGGGATTCAAGTTGCCTGTGGGGCAGAAGTCTAAAATGGCTTTGGAGGCTCAGCCAGGCTATGGTCCTAATGCTCTTTGCTGTTGGGTTTGCAGAACTTCTTCAGATCAGCCCTCCCCAGGACCCAAGACTTCCAGGTCCCATTTGCAGCCCACAATTTATGGAGAATAAAGAGAGGTCATAGAACATGTAGTAGCTGGCTACATGGCTTTACATTCTAGGCACGAAACTTTTCCTAGTTATTTTCTCTAGCAGCTGAATGTCCAGTTCCGATGTCAGAAATGCCAGAAAACTTCTAAAACAGTTGCCTATGTCATCCTAGTGATGTCTTAGCAAACAGAACCCCTGCCCCTTCCACCTCTTTGGACTGCCAATCTTCTCTGGTGCCAAAAGCCTTAAGTTTCATGATAGGTGATTCATGGGGGTAGGTGGGGGAGGCAAAAGAATGAGTTAGAAAACTTGGTGGTGATTCATCTGTGATCTGTAGCATACCTGGCGCTCAGCATGGAGTTCTTATTCATAAGTGAGGCTTCCCAGTGCTTGTTCCCAGTAAGACCTAGAGAGTCCAAACTTTGAGAGAGCAGATGGGTGCTTGGTAGCCACAGTGAAATTTCTAGTATGTGTGACTATTAAGACAGATGTCAGTGGCTTTCTGGGGTTAAAGGCCATACTTGCTCAAGCACCTGCTGTTAGAGAGGTGTGTATTAGTACTTGATGCTTTGGTGTGATGGAAACCCGAATCTCAAGGTCAGGAGGCGGTGTTTGTGAGGGTCGATGGATTCCTAGTGGGTTTTGTTTCTTTATAATTTGATCTGCCACGAGCTGCTGTGTGAGCCTCATTTAGCATCAGGAAGCTAAGAAGCAAGCAGGGAATGCCCAGAGCATTTTCCCATTAGCTCCCATTCTCGGCCTGGATCTGCTAATATAATCTGAGGATCTCACCAATGCCACATGCTCCATCCAGCTGCAGAGAAGCCAGTAGGGTCCAGGTTGTCTTTGGCACGTCTCCACCCACTTGGGGATTCTCTGACTTCCTTAATTCAGAAAGTGGATGATAATGATGTTCATTGTCTTTTAATGGTGGAAAAATGACAGCTCTTGGGTTTTTAAGGAAAGCATCACGTGCGAGCTTAAAATGATTTGTGAATGTAGGGTGTTCTTTTTCGCTTGCTTTATCGAATACTTCTAAAACAGTAAGCCCCATTCCGTGGTGCTAAAATCTGAACAGAGACATGAAAAGCCGACATCCCGGGCCTTCCATCTGAAAGCGAGAGTAGAAAAATCCACCTGCTTTCTGAAAGCAAGAGCTGGAGGCTGTTCCTCCATCACTCTTACCGGCAAGATCAACATCGCGTCTGTCCAAAAAGTCCCTGTGGGTGCAGCTTTGACACTCAGGCCTGCTGGAGGACACCCCTGTAGCACCTCCTGGAGCTACAGTGTCCATCTGTGCGAGCCTGGCACCATCGCCTCACCAGTGATGTGCCCCACTCCAGCCTGATGACTGGACCACACCATCTTCTTCCTCTCAGACACTTGCCAGCTGTCAGTGGTTTCACCATAACTTAGTATGCACAGACCCTGTTAGATGCCAAGGCTACCATGGTAGACACATAGAGCTTCAGTGTGTTGTGCACTGCTACTGCCCCTGTTGGCCTGGGACATCACCCCTGCCCTTTGTCAGGGAAGCCATCTAAAGCCTGAAGGGCTTAGCTGTCACAAGGGACCTGGAGGCTGATTGGTTAGAGCAAGTGGACCTGGGGGCAGTCAGTGGTGTGTCTGTGCGCCCTGCTTCTCTCTTGTTTCCCCTAGGTGCCCCGGGAAAAACCAGCACTTCACTCTTGTTCTTCACTTGCTTCTATAGCCATCTAGGCCAGGAGGCTGTCCCTGCCCAGTCGTTTTCCAAATGGGATCAGGTATCCAGTCTATGCAGGCTCCAGAGTGCTTATTAAAATGCAGATTATTTGGCTTTGTTGCACATCTGTTGAATCAGAACCTCTGAAGAACCGACTGTGTTGTTTCTAACACAGTTTCCAGATCAGTGTCATCTTGGGCACTATGAAACTCCAGGCTGTTGCTTGTCACAGGTGTGGTCACTAGAGGCCATTTCTGCCCCAAATGTTCCTCCAGGGACAACCTCCAATGCGTGGGATGATCCCGCCACACCTCTGCAACCCTTGCGCTGGTTCCCTCCCAGACACTCTCTCTGCTCTCTCTCTCTGCCCACTACAGACGTCTGTGGGACACCCAGTGGACTTGTGTTCCCCTCTCAGCCAGCTCAGGGAGTGCCAGTGCCGGCTGTGTCCCCGTAGGTACCTGCACCATCTGGTCTTGGGTCTCACCTGCTCTCCACTCCTTCCTAGCCTCTTAGCCTCTTGGCCAGCCTTCAATCTACCCATTTGCCCAGGTGTGCCCTCTGAGAACCTTGGGCCTGAGCGATAGGCTTATCTGACAGGAAGTGCCATCTTCTACCCCACTGTTTGAAAATCCACAGAACCTTTTCTCTTCCACCCTGGGGATGAGCCTCAACTTCTGGGGTCATCATCCCAGCTGAAGCTGACTTCAAAGTGGCTCTCTAATTTCCAGCATGGTGTTATAGGATGACTCATCCGTACTAGGTACAGGGCTGGATTGCCAATGTGGCTCTAGCAGTGTCTTTCAGAAGGAGTTTATAGAAATAGATTGCATCTCTCTTGGGCTAGATTGTCTCTTCAGCTGCCTTAGACCCGGCGGTCCCATCCTTGCCCTCCTTCCCACACTCACAGGTCACTTGCTATAGCCGTCCACCTTCATTGGCCTGGATATAGTTTGAAGTTTTAAGTCAGCCATCTCTGGTTTTCATGCAGGTCAGCAGGGTACCTCTCTGGCTTCTTTTATCTTCTCTGACCAAGAATGAGCTCCCACAGTCCATTCGTCACCAGGGACCTGTCTGGGGCCTTGACTGAGCAACCAACACTCAGACTTACTACTTGGTGACCCTCTCAGAGACTGAACTCAAAAGTGATCTGAGCTTGTGATTGGAAAGGTGGAGTCTTTGGGATGTGTGGCTATCACATGGAGCTAGGGTTTGGTGCCTGGAAGCTAGCCTACCCATTTAGCAGTGGACCATCCCCCAAAAGGCCACAGACATGTCTGACCCTTCCACTCCACCTCATGCCCATGCTTTTCCTTAACTTAAGCCTCAGGAGTCTTTCTTCAGAAGCTGTCCACCTTGTGTCTTGGGACATATTTCTCTCAAGCAGAAACTGGGACTTACTTGCTCACTACGCTAGTCTGGCTGACCAGTGAGCTTCGGAAGCTACCTGTCTCTGCATCCCCAATGCTGGGATTACAGGTCTGTGCTATCACGCTGGCTTTTATGTGAGTGCTAGGGATCCAATTGTGTCCCCATACTAGCTCAACAAGTACTTTGCTGACTTAGTTATTACCTCAGCCCCTTAATTTGTATTTATTTATTAAATATATTATTGGGTTTTATTATGACAGTTTCATACATGTACATCATGTGTTTTGTTCATATTCTTAACCCTCAGTTCCTTTTTTGTCTTCTTTCTCCTCACCCCACCTCTCCTCAAGGTAGTCCCATTTATACTTTGATGTTATGTGTGTGCACTTAACTCTAGATTCCACATAAGAAAGAAAGTGGCTAATATTTGTCTTTCTGAGTCTGGCTTATTCCCCTTAACATAATGATCTCCAGTTCCATCAATTTTCCTGCAAATGATGCAATTTCATTCTTTATGGCTGAATAAAATTCTGATTTCTTTACCCTTTCCTAAGGTGAGAGGCATCTGAGCTTGGTTCCATATCTTGGCTGTTGTGTGTGGTGGTACAGAAAGCCGGGGTGGACATGTGTCTCTGTGGTATGTCAAATTAGAATCCTTTGTAGACACACCCAGGACGAGTGGAGCTGCATCGGATGGACATTCTTAGCACTGGTCTTGTCCGGGCTACCGACTTAGGGATTGCATTGTCCTTGCTTGTGCTGAGAGGCCAGTGGCCCAATGCTAGAAGGATGAAGGGAAATGAGGTGATGTCTCCTTTCAAGAAACTCAGGGACAATTTGGAAAAACCTGATATGTAATTCCCTGTAGCTAGAATGGCTGGCATGCCTAGAGTGGGCTGAGATGGGAGAATAGACTGTCTGGGGAGGATGAGAGATGAGCTCAAGTCTGTCAAGCAGAGAGGAGGCAGAAAGGGCGTTTCTGGTTGGAAGAAAGGTGAGAGTGAAAATAGTGAGGCCTCGGGGCTGGGGGAGGGGCAAGTGTATTGTAGGCTGTAGTGCTGGGCCAAGGCTGCACAGGCTGAGGAAGTAGTGAGGCCTTGGGGCGGGGGGAGGGGCCAGTCCTGTGTTGATGGAAGTGGGTCTTGACTGCCAATTTAAAGGGTATTCACTATCTTCTAGGTGACAGGGAGCCATAAGAGGTATTTGAGTAAGAGTGTGGGTTTTAGAACAATGTATGGTGCTCCCAATCCTTGATCTTCTGTAATCTAAGTACAGAACAGCAAAGATGTGTGGAATGTTGAAGAAAATCCATCATACGGCAATGAACTTGACTGTCAGCTGTGGTCATTACCACTGCTCCTCTCTTTGCACTGTTTGTTCCCATTGGCTGATCTTCCAGGAAGGTCCTGCTGTCCAGACTCTGCCTCCATTGACCTTGCTGGGGTTTGCAGCGAAAGCCAGGTAGGCGCTGGCTGCAGCCCTGACTGCCCAACTCTTGTGTACATTGGCCAACAGGAAATGGAGTGGGCAGTGTCCCAGCCTGATTCACTGAGCCATGGGGCTCCCCGTGTTCTTGCAAATGCATTCAGGATGCTTCTGGCCTGAAAACGGCCTCCCGGACCCACATCCACAGTTGAGAGAATCCAGGCCACCAGCATCCTGGAGCTTTGCACTGGTGGTGGCTATGGACAGTGGGAAGAGAGGGTCAGTGTCCACAGCCACTAAGTAAGCAGTTGATCTGAAGTAGACCATGCTCAGTGGGGTGGGTGACTTTCGCAGAGCTGACTGAAAAGTTGGGACAGAAAGAATCATGTCCCAGGATCACAGGTGATTCACTCAGATACCTCTATTATTTTCATCTCCCCCCAAAAGACTCCCATACTAGCCAGTGTACAAGTCACTTGGTATTTTCTGGGGAGTATGGCCCTGGAAGAGAGGCTTCTTCAAGACAGGCTGACAGCCTTGCTATGCCAAGAATAGGAGGCATGTACAGAGGTGCCCTCTGAAGGTGCTGTTGACCTGGAGAAAGGAATATGGCCATAGTCAACCACAGGCCCTCAACAAACAGAGATGGGGAGAAACCAGCTCAAGTTTACTATGAATAGGAGGGGACTCAGTCATTCTGCAGCTGCCATGGTTATTGAGGGTGGCTAGGGCACAGAGCTCGCTTGTGTCCACCTGAAAATAGGCAGCTGCGCTCACGTGACCATGCTGCCCATGGGTTCTGGAACTCCCATTCCTTTCCTTCCTCATGGATCTTACCCCAAATCTCGGGCTTTCTGATCCCTTAGTTATTTGCTCCTTGATTTTTGAAGCTTGTGTGGATCTTTAATGAGAGCAAAGAGAAGAATCAGTTATCAAAGCAGAACAGGATGACAGAATCCCTGTGTCTGAGAAGAGATGGGTTTGCACCCTGTGTTGTAGATCTGGGGGTGGGGAGTGTCTCAGGCTGCATCCTTGGGTTTTGGCACAGTCTTGCATCCTGGCTGTCAGAGTCCCTACACCAACCTTGATATCTACCTGAATTATTTCTGGGCATCACCCTCAAAGGCTACCTTCCTTTTCTGAGTCCCTGTTCTCTGGGTCCCCAGTACCTGGGACAAATTTGATTCATGTCTTCAGCAATTGTTGCACACAAAGTATTACTGAGCGAAAAGTACTAGGCTTCGTAGCGTCTCAGCTGGGCTTTCTCCGTGGCCTGGCTCTCTGTACTGCCTTGTACCTTCTCAGATACTTCCTCCCGAGTGTGGGAGCAGTGGGCATCCATTCCGACAGCCAACTACAGTCAAAGCTCATGGCTTCACCAGGCACAACTGTACCTACAACTTCTGCCCATCCAGTATCCATCCCCAGTGAAGGGATTGTCGGTAAAGCTTTCCCAGGCCATGATCCCCAAACTTGGCCAATCTCTGTGGTGGGCCCATCGGTTACTGCAGTTCTGTGCACCAACTTGAATGGCTCTGAGTGGCACCATTTGCCAACGTTATCGATTCCTGTTTTAGAGAAAGGAGAGCAGAGTTACTAAAATCCTACCCTCTTGAGGTAGAAACCCAAAGAGAATGAAGGGTAGTAAGGCAGTTGCAAAAACCATGTTAGTGTCAGGCAGGCTTTTAGGGTGGCTATGGTTAAGACTATTTTAGCTAGACATGATGGAACATGACTTCAGTCTCAGTGTGTGTGAGTTGGAGGCAGGAGGGTTAGGAGTTCAAGGTCACTAATGGCTACAGAGTGAGTTTAAAGGCATTCTGGGATACATGAGTCCCTGTCTCAGAAAAATTAAATAAATAAATGAGAAAGAAAACAGAAAGGGCATTTTGAATGTCTTTCGTAAGCTGCTTTTTCTGAGCAAGAAGCTCTTGACCACTCCCTAGATTCCCTTCCACTTGGCTGGCGGTTCCTCTTCCTGAAGTCCCACATTCTGAGTGACAGCTCCCCAGCAAGATTCTTTACGCTGCCACAACCCCTTCCATGGCTCTGCACCTGTTGCCTGCAGCTGTCTTCAGGGAGAAAGCTGGAGCCTTGCACAGATCTGGGTTTAAGTCCTGCTCCATCCTCTCGCTCTCTGTTCATTTCCTGGACAACCTCTGTAGCTGTTACAAGCACAGTTTCCTCCTCTGCAAATGGTGCAATAACGGCCATGGGTAAGAGGCATAGACTTTCTATATAGCTGCTTACCATGGGTGCAGAGCTGTGCTGGTTAAACTGTCAATCTGGCACAGCCTAGAATCACCTGAGAAGAGTCTCCATGAGGAATTACCGAGATCAGGTTGGCCTATGGGCACGTCTTTGGAGAACTTCCTTGATTGTTAATTGACATAGGAATACCCAGCCCATTGTGGGTAGCGCTATTCCCTAGGCATGGGGTCCAGAACAGTATGAGAGAGAAGGCTACCTAAGAGCAAGAAAGCAAACGTGTTCATTCTCTGTTTTCTGTTAGCTATCAGACACAGTATGACGAGCTGCTTGGGTTCCCGTTTTTGACTTCTTTGAAGTGATGGGCTCTGACGTGAAATTTTACCTCAAAGCCTTTCTTCTCAGAACTCTTGTTGTTGGGGTATTTGTCATGGCAACACAAATGAAACTAGGACCAGACCCTACTGACAAAGTACTTGGTTACTTTTGCCAGAGCTCCTGCTTCACAGATGAAAAACTAGGCCTTAGGGAGTGTTTATTTCTGCCTGCAAAAATGTCTCCAAATGGTGGTTTTTGGATCTAGTAGGCGCCTGGTTTGTTTAGATAGGTAGTTCTTGCTAGGACCTCGTGAGAGATTGCACTCAAACCGAGGCTGAGGCTGGAATCGTCTGGAAGGCATCCTCATTCACTGGCCTGGTGCTTGGGCTTGGAAGAGGTGCACAGTCTAAGATGAGGGCTGAGGCGGGGTGTCAGTATGTGGATGGGGACCCTCCTCCTCCATTACACTGTGGCCATCCTATGTTCCTTAGCATTGGGCAGGCAGGACATCTGTGCTTCCCACAGGTAGCTGATGTGCTGGGGTGGGAGCAGAAGATAGTCTTGGAAGTCGTGTGGCATCACCTCTTACATATGGTTAGAAACAAGTCCCTAGTATTTGGAGAAAAAAGAGCATCTTTTGACTAGGGTAGTGGAGAAGGACTTGGAAAACAATTGTTGGCTAAAATGGAGAGCTTTGGTGATGCATGTGGCAGACTATGTCACTAGAACACTGTAAACATCTGCTTTGTGGTCAGGTGTCTTCAGGTGAGAGAGCTCTTGGTCCAGCCCTGGCACCAACCCCCCTCCTCATCCTGGCCCTTCCTCTCTTTTTCCTCAGCCAACAATCACAGCTGTACTCTTTTAGGGCCTGAAGACTTTGCCTTCATACAGGCTTTCTCTCTCTCCCCACCCTCTACTGTGTGTGTTGTAATTTATGTTTTGTATTGCATGTGTCATGTGACACATGCGTTAATATAAGGAGGAATATTCTAATGTGCTATATTAAAACACTTTCTTCTACCCTAAAACTCGTGTGTGTGTGTGTGTGCGCGCGTGTGTGCACGCTTGCATAGGAGTGTTACTTTTTTTCTTTTGATTTGCAAGAAACAGTACATTTGTGTGGGCAGTGGGCACTGTGCCTACCACAACTAATGGAGAGGGGAGTCAGAACTGCCTCCTTCCCCCCACCTCCTCCCACTTCCTTCTGCCCTCCTGGTCCCTACTGCTGGCCATACTCCTCTTCCAGCCTGAATCTTCTAAGGCCTTCTCTGTATCATTGAGCAAGCCCCCATCCATTCCCAGCACCCAGAGCCTCCTCTCTTTAGGTCCTTCACTGGGGACAGGCCTGCCTTTAGCTAAAAGCTGTCTCCCTTGGCTTTTGGCTGGTCTCTGAAAGCAGAGCCCTGGTAGGCTCTCTCTCACTTTCCTGAAAAGGCAACGGAGAGTGAGGTTCTGTTGGTTCTCCCTGTCTTTGGAGACATACACCCCCAACCAGGTTCTGATTTCATGGTCCCCTCATCTGTTTTGTACTAACAGCTGCTCCGTGACAGGGTCTTTCACAGGGGCTGCCTGAACCCTGTCCTCAAAGACTCAGTGTCAGAAAGGCAAACAAGAAAACTCAACAGACAAATGGCTGCAGGCTACAGAGGAGTTTTGATATGAAATTGGCATTTCATGAATTCAAAGCAAATACGTTCAGTCTGTTTGCATGAGAGGGGATGAGATGGTAACCAGACACTCCTCTGAGGAGGATCAGGTGCTCTCTGTCCCCACCACTGGGCACTGCTGTCTCTTATGTCCCCCATTCTCCCAGCTTTGACTTTCTGTCTCTCCTCTGAACAGATAGTCAAGTAACAGTCACCCTGCAATGGTAGCCTTATCCCAGCATCTTCATGACCCCATGACTCATTCATCCTCCCTAGACACATTGGTTCCTATACAAGAGGATGAGTGGCCTGCCTGGATGGGCTTGCCTGGTCCACGAAGCTATGGCTAGTCACTGGGTGCCATGGTGGGGAGAACTATCTCCTGGGGCTGTAAATGTGATGTGTTTCCTAGGAAGGGCATATAGGGTGGGGAATTGGAGGTGGCACGTTCTCTGTCTCAGGACTACTTCCTGGCAGCGGATGAGCTGCTTGCCGTATGCATCCGTGAGAAACCAGCCTATGATTTTAATATTACCATATGATAAATGATTTAAAGACTAGGGAGACCCTGATATTAGGATTTGCCAGAGTAATTCTTTTTAAATAGTTAGTGAAGTTAATTAGTCATTAGGTACTGCCCTTATCTTTGTTGTTTTGGTTTTTTGTTTGTTTGTTTGTTTCTATCCCAGCTAAGGCTTTGGTTGTAGACCCAAGTGAGTTGTGCTTGTGGGCTTGCATTGTGGACTGAAGACATTCGGAGTCCTGGAGGTCACTCAGCTTAAAGTTCAGACATTGACAGCAATAAGAAGAATTGGCTTATGTCCAGAGCAGGCCAAGGCTGGATTGTAGGGAAGCAACACCGTCCGGTGTGTGGTTTAGGAAGATATCCTCTGGCAATGTGAGAGACCTGTGTTTGGAATGCGCTGTACATTACTCACCTCTGAATCAGAAAATGCAGGCTGGGCCAGGCATGGTGGTGCACACCTGTAATCCAAGCCCTTGAGAGGCTGAATCAAGATGATTGTTGCATGGCTGAGGTCATCCTGGGCTGTATAGCAAAACATTGTCACAAACACACGCACAATAGAAAACCATCGTGACTTTGAGTGCTGAGACCTTTCCTGCAGAACCCCCCTGGTGTTTTAGAAGAAATTCTGCCCCCTCTCAGCTAGATTCCTGTTGTGAACCTTGTTTGTTCAACCCGTTCACGATGGCCCAAGATGAGAAATGAGGAAACAGGCTGAACCTCATGGGGAGATAGTTCTGGGTCACTCACCCCCTAAGAAGTGGGATAACAATGAGGATCAGAGCTGCCTCTTGTCAAGTTACTTGTGACAGCTTGGTAGGAAACCTGTCACATTTGGACACCCGCTCCTATGCCGTAGGGAAAGCACTCGCCTGTGACTCTGGTGGTCCCTTGTTCCCAGTTGTGGGAAGGTTTTTCTTTTTTAACTCCTGTGTATGTATTTGTGAGTTTGGGCAGGCTCGTGCCACGGCATGTACATAAAGGGTCCGAAAACAATCTTAGATGTCAATATTCACCTTCTGCCTTGTGGATCACTGTTGTATGTACCAAACCAGCTGGATCTCAGCCTTAGGAGATTCTCCTCTTTCCACCTCACCACAGGAACACTGGGATTACCCATGGGCAGCATCGTATCCAGCTTTATGTTTATGTTCTGGAGACCTGAACTCAGGCCCTCACACACTTACACGTGGAGCCAGGTTTATCTCCCTAGCCCACCCTAGAAGTACACTAGCCAGGCTTAAAAGAACACCAATGAACTTTCTCATAGTATGGAAGTTAGAAGCCCATAGCAAGGTTGGCCAGGCTGCTTCCCTTGCTGGATCCAGCGGGGGCAGCCCCCTCCACTTTTTGCCTCTTCCCAGTTCGTGGTGGTGGCCAGCAGTCCTTGCTGACTCTTGATTAATAGAAGTGCTATTCTGCTCCTGCTGTCATCCCGTTTTCCCTGTGTGTCCCCGGTCAACTGTCCATCTCTTTCCCTTATAATGTCATGAGTCTGTTACAGGGCCCACCCTAATCCAGCATGATCCCATCTTAGCTTGATTACATAGTCAAGCAGGACTGTTGGCTAGAATTTGGCTTGACGCTCATGTTATACCAGACAGTATACCTAAGGTCCCCTCGGGGAACATGCTCTTGGCTAGAAGGTTCTATGAGTGTTCAGTGCTGCCTCACCCTGCAGCCTCACTGTCTCCTGCCTGGGTTGGCTTTGTGAAGGTCCCAGGAATGCCCTGTGCCCCCTCATCCCTCTGCCAAGATAGGCATAGCTCCTGCTGCTGCCAGCTTGGAGCCATGGAGACAGTTTGTGCTGCTTTGGCCTCTGTTTGGGGCCACTGCCAACTCCTGGCACAGTGAGTGGGTGGCAGCTTGGGCACAGTGTGTGTCTGCAAGGATACCCTTCCCTCAGCAGCATATGTCATTTTCCCCAGAGCTTCTGGCAGCCCCTGACTGGTTAGGGTGTCATCGACCTCAGTGTGGCTGAGGGGCAGCTGTGTTTGGGGATGGACTAGGAGCTTGGACTGTCCGTTTGTTTGATTCTCTTCACCAAGTGACACATGTGTGTCCTCTCCTCGGTTTCAGGCATGTGGGAACTTCTATGTGTCTTCAGCTGTTCTTGCCTCCTGAGGGCCATGTGAGACTCCCTTGGGAGATTCCCCATTCTGTAGGATTGTTGCTCTTGTCCTTGACTATGCCAGTCCTTGCCTTAGAGCTGGGACGTGCTTGGCTGAGGAGCACGGTAGAAGATGGTGTGTCCCCATGTGTCTGCTGGAGGCTTGTGGGGTAATGTGACCCCATTCAGTCCACTTGTGGGCTTATGGGTTGGGAGGAGGTGGACCTATGAAAAAACCTTGTCAAGATTACAGGTGAATGTCTGGGGGGAGGCGCTGTGTTCTCAAGCCAGTCAGCCTGCCTAGATTGGCTCATCCCATAACGTAAGGAGGTTTTCTCACTTAAGGGCACCAGAGACAGGGAACAGGGGTCCTCTGGAGTTTTGTAATGTTTGTCCTTCTTCTATAAACTGCAAGAAACTCAAGGAAATGGGTATAGATGGATGGGAGAAGGGGTGGGGGCAGTACAGAATTCTGGGCAAGAACTGTGATGGCTTGAGGCAGCAGGAGTGGCTGGGTGAGGGGGTAGTTCTGAACTCTAGGAGACAGGAGCCTGGAGCAGCCTTACTAAAACCACACATATCCTGGCTCTTTAAGGAAAATGTTGCTGCACAGTGGACTCCATGGTGGCCCCAAGTGGCTGTCCTTAGAGACTTGAGGACTGGGAGTTTGACTCTCTCTTGATTTCCAAAGCTGTCTATGGGCTTGCTGAGGACAGTGGCTGCTGCTGAGGAACCATGGACTTCCTTCAGCATCCAGAAGTCTCAGTTAGCAAGAAAGAAGGAGCCCCAGTACTGTAGGCATCCTGTTCAGGCACTGAACTATTCAATATTCAACTCAGAAGTATTCTGTAACATTCTAACAGGCAGTCATTGAAAAGTGCTGATACCTAGGCTCTCACTAAAGAAGGCCTGGTTCTGAGGCAGGGTCTAGAGACCAGCTAATCTCAAAGTTCCCACGGGCACTGTGTCTAAAGTTAAACATGTCCGGCAGCTCTAGGACATGACTGCACCATGTAGGTACTAGCCCTGCCTCAATGGGCCTGTTTCTTCATTGCAGATGGTTTGAGGCCCCACCTAGCAAAGAGGAGTATGGGAACTCCAGGATAATTTTGATTCTCACTTTGGTGGGATTTGGAGTCACCATGAAAACTAACCTCTGGGCATGTCTGTGAGGGAATTTTTAGACTGAGTTGATGGAAGTGGGAATGCCCACCGTGACTGGGCAGCACCATTCAGTGGGTGGCATCTTGGACTGTATGAAAAAGAGACAGTGAGCTTCAGCATCCATCTCTCTCTCACTGTTCCCTGAATATAGATGCAAAGTGACCGTCCTTCCCCACCGTGACGGACTCTGCTCTCGAAATGTGAACTAAAATGAGCACACCTTTCTTTAAGCCGCTTTAAAACTCTTTGTCACTACAGTGAGTAAAGCAGCTGAGCAGTGGGGCCAGGCAGGTTACCCAGCCGGCAGAGAGGCTGGGACCTCTGCCTTCAGGTGTGCCGTTAACTTCTAGTGGGAAGTGGAGAAAGGGGCTGGAAGAAAAGAACCCGTATCCTTGGCCCTGGTCTCTTTTTGGTTAAAAAATAAAATAAAGTAAAATGACATTTTGCAGGAAATTTCTCTCTTTGGGGAGGAGGCAGTCCTGTTGGTAAGGAACCCACATTGAACACGTGCTATACGCTGCATCTTGGGGACCCCAAATAGATTCAACAAATTAAACAGAGTCGTGCCCCACTAGAGTCCAGCATGTTTGGGGTTCCCCTTTTTTTTTTAGATTTATTTATTAAGTATACAGTGGTCTGCCTGCATATGTCC
>LOJH01016013.1:0-23359 GCA_001685095.1 Ellobius talpinus | reverse complement strand
CACACACACACACACACACACACACACACACCACCTGACTGACCCTGACTGGTGATCCAGGAAATAAGGCTGTTTTGGAACAGATTTTCTTCACTGGTGTCCATACATAGTAGCATCCAGCTAGAAGTCCAGGCTGTGTTGTTCCACCACCTGGTTCCACCATCTGGTTCCTGTGCTTTCCTTGTAACTTTATTTCTGCCTATACATCCACCCATCCATCCATCCATCCTCCATCCATCATCCGTCCATCATCTGTCCATGTATCCATCCATCCATGTATTCATCCATCCATCCGTCCATCATCCATCCATGTATCCATCCATCCATCCATCCATCCGTCATCCACTCATACATTTACTCATTGTTTGCATATATATTTATCCATCCATCATTCATCCTTCCATTATTCATCTGCTCGTCATCAGTCTATCCATCATCCACCATTAGTTTATTTATTCCTGGAGTACCATGGTGCTCTCATACCTGACCAAGGAGTTGGGGATTGCGGAGATGAATCATTGGTCTCAAACAAACTCATGACTTAGTGCAGAAGGACAGGGTAAAGGGAATACTGCATACCAGGACAAGAGATGCTCAGATGCAGCCTGAGTAAAGGGTTCCAGAGATGCTGCCGAGCTTACACCTCTGAGGGTGATCAGCAGTTATGTAAGGCAGGAAGTGTGTGCAAGCACATGAGCTGCACCGGGAGGCACAGGCCAGGAAGGTGGCATTTGAAGCGTTTGACAGGCAAGGAGATAGGCAATACTGCGAGCTGCATCGGTACAGTTCCTGACTCAAGTTTCTGCAGAGTTCTTCCCTTTAGTCACAGTTACATTCCTGGCACATAGAAACATTGCCTGCCATGGCGTAGGTGTTCAGGGATCAGTTTTCAGTCTGAAGACCTTGTTTCAAAATAGGAATGTCTGTCTGCTTCTCCTGGTGCATCCAATACACTAGAATAGGTCTTGACATATGGTAGATGCTAAATTAGTGTTTAGAGATTCTTGGCATGCAGCTGTATATACTACTGTCATTAAATTTAAAAACCTAACTTGAATCAAAATCTTACCATGTCTGTATCTTGTCTCTCTTTCCATCTCTAAATCTGAAGTCCTTTGCCGGGTGGACAGGTGGAAGACCATGCAGGGCCACACCCTTGCTTACTGGACAGCTGTGACTATCATCATCTTATGTAACTGGAAAGTAGTAGCTGGGCACATCATGAGAAGTACTGAGCACAAGGCTAGATCCAGCCGCTCCATGACAATTAGAGAGTCAGTGCTCTAATTAATAGTCATAACTGTGACACTCTGTGGAGCAGACTAAATGTCTTACAAATGTTTTCTGTCTTCAGTGGCTCTTAGAAGCTGCTGGGGACATTAGGGAGGATGCCAATGGCAGGACAATCTGGTTACCACCCCCTTCAGGTAACTCTGATGACACCAGGTCATTCTGTGACCAGCTGAGCTGTGCACAGACCCAGGGAGAGGAGTTTGTCCCTTGGAGACCTTGGTGAGCACAGGATTGGCCACTTGCACAGGGCTCCCAGCTCAGGCCCTGAGAGCCAGCAAAACAGGAAGTGAGATCCGTGTGAGCAGCATTGACAGAGCCAGAGGCGAGGGGCTGTGTTTTACCCAGTGAGCAAGCTAGCAGTGTTTGCTTACTGTGGTTTGATTTGAGACGCTAATTGAGCTTTAAAAATTTATTATGAAATATCTCATGCATACAAGGTAGTGTAAATAGGGAATGTGCGTGGCTGAGAAAAACAAATATGAAACGAAATATGTCCCTGTTGTATCTACCGAATAAATTCTAAAATTGCTTTCTGAAGCTTATAGGGCCCCAGCTATGATCCCTGCTTCTTCTTCCAGCTCAGCCCCTCCTACCTCCCCTTGATCTTCATGGCCTAGCCTTGCAGTGGCACCCTGTGTGTTTATATTCCCTTTTCCTTTATGCTTGTCAGTCTCCCGCCTAGGTGGCCTCCCCTGCACTCACTAAGCTAATCCCACTCTCCGTTTCCACTTTGGCTGAGACTGTCTGTCTTCCTGGAGTGATTCCCGGCCTGCCATCCCAGGCAGCCCGACCATTCTGGGTTTCTGTAGTACCCTGGACTCACATGACCTTCATGATCTGCTTGCATTTAGACCTTGAGACACAGCTGTTGCCTGCCGTTTGTGTAACCCCACCGCTTAGTGAAGGATTCGGCTAATTGTTATGCTCAGAGGATGCTCAAGGCAGACTGGCCTCAGGTCCCCAGGAGCTACTATGATTTTGGAGAGTGCTGAGGTCTTTTCTTGAGGGAAAAGCCAACACTGCCCCGGCCTTCCAGCACCATCCACTAGCCTCATCAACCGAATAGTCTGAATTTAAAGACAGCAGCTTGTCCTTGTAAGTAGGGCTAGAATGAACCCGCCTCGTCCCAACACATAAGATGTTCTAGGAGGGAAGTGCTTGGAATGACTATTAAGCAGGGTGACTGACTGCAGAGCAAGGATGCAGGGTCTCCTCCTTCCCCTTCTGGAACATGTGGTCCCTTTCCCACGCTGAGGGGCAAAGGTTGAATTCCGAGATGTACCTTCTGGGGTGAAAGGACACCGGCACCAACTCCTGCTCCAGGTAAATAGCTCTGCACATCCAAAGAGTACCGAGACTTTCATCTTTGTGTGTATATGTGTGTGTGCATGCATGTGTGAGTGCATGTGTACATGCATGAGTGTGTGCATGTGTGTCTTCAAACTTGAGGGCTCGACCTCAGAAGCCATGTACCTTGTTTTTTGGTGTAGATTCTCCTTTTGACCTGGAGCCATCTGGCTAGCCAATGAGACCCAGAGATCCACCTGTCTCCATGTCCTGGTGCTGGGATTATAAGCATATATTGCCACACGTGACTTATGTATGTGTGTATGTACACACCCATGTGAACATGCAGAGGCTAGAGGAAGATGTCAGACGTCCTCCGTGGCTTTCTACCTTATTCCTTTGGAACAGGGTCTCTTGCTAGACCTGGAGATCACTATTTCCCTGCTAGACTCATAGCCAGTAGTTCCCATCTGACTCTGTTTCCCCTCCTGTCCATGCCGGGGTTCCGGATGCACATAGCTGGTGATCTGAACCCAGGTCCTCAGGCTTAGGCAGCATGCTTACCCACTGAGCCATCTCCTTGGTCCCTGGCCTTTTCTTAAGCTGTGGATCCTGAAGATTGAACTCGGGTCCTCCTACCTGCAAGACAAACACTTCAGCAGCCCCAGAACCTTCATCTTTTGTAGTTTCCATGGCCAGCTCCAGCCCCTCTCTGACCCTTTCTTGCCTCTCCAGCAGCAACTGACAGTGGGTGCCTCGCTCTGGAAGCTGAGGTTCTCCTAAGAGTGTGATAAAGCAGACGTACTCAGGGTCTTCATTGTTTTATTTACTTACTTATCGATTGCTTCGAACATGACTTGAGTAAAATAATAATCAGCCGTGTTGCAGAAAATTTCTGAATTTCCCCCCAGGCATGTTTTTGTTTTCTATGCAAGTAAGGCTTTTAAAATTATTATTCATAATCATAAGTGGACCTAGATTTTAAGGCCCTTTGTCTTCCCTTCATGTGCATGACTTCATTTGCCACATGGTCTTTGCCCATTGTGTTTAACTGCTGAACCAGCATTCTCTGGGTCCTCAGTTTCCTGTTGGTCATGTGCGCCTTTGCCAGGGTTGCTCTCCAGTTCTTAGCATGATCCTCTGAGAAACAAGTATAGAGAGAAGGGACTTTGTTGCCTAGGGTCCGAGCACACTAGAGCCTGTGTAGGGGCTGTATTGATTATGTTTCTTAGTGCTGAGATACAACACCCAACAAAAGCAACTTGAAGAAAGGAGGGTTTGCTTTTGCCTGCGGTTCCAGGTCTTATGGTCCCTCTCAGTGGCGGCTGGTTACACTGCATCAGCACTCAGGAAGCAGAGAGTGAAAGGGAAGTAGAGCTGGGCTGTAAAACCTCCAGGCCAGTCTGTTTGATCCACTTCCTCCAGGCAGTCCTGCTTCCTAAAGACTCCACAATCTTCCACAACCTGGCCACCAAGTTTTCAAATACCGATCCCAAGGGAGGCATTTTACATTCAAATATAAATGTGCTGATAAGTTTATTGTCAGCTTGACAAAACCTAGAGTCACCTGGGAAGAGGGAACTTCAGTGAGGAGTTGTTCAGATTGGATTGGCCTGTTCCACGCCTGTGAGATACTACGTTGACCAAAGATAGTGTGGAAGGGTGCAGTCTACTATGGGCGGCATCCTGGTTAGGTGGGCCAGGACTATATAAGAAAGCAAGAAGCATTCTTCCGTGGTTTCTGCTTCAGTTCCTGCCCTGATTTCCCTCAGTGATGGACTGTGACCTGGAAATGAACAAGCCCTTCCTTCCCTGTCGTGCTTTTGGTTAGAGTTTTCTCACAGCCACAGGAAAGTAACTAGAACAAACCACAGCAGACATCTGAAGCTGGCTGTCCCTCGGCCATTCCTCTCCTGTCAAGTCACTGTGGAGCCAGCTGAAGTTCTACCTGCACTTCGTACTCTGCCTGAAGAGTAGATGGAGAGACTTGACCATGTCAGAACATTCCAGAAGAAAGGAGGGTGGATTCTCCTGTGTGTAGCCTGTGATATCTATCCCAGAGTAATGCTGTGTTTTCGTTGAGCCTTCCCAAGAGAACTGGATGAGTAGGAGCAGGCAGGGGCTTAGATGGAGGACAGGGTCTCGTGGAACCATGAGGTGTCTCGGTCGATATCACCTCTAGTCAGAGCAGCTCTCTGCTTGACTGTGCAGGTGCATTCCTTATCTTTCATCCTACAAGCTACCCACTGCCCCTCATGTCGAAGAGGAAACTGGGACTCTGAGGAATGCAGTGTCCTGACCAGATCACACAGCCGCTCAGCCATGGAGACAGGCTAGCGTCCCTGCTGTAGCTGAAGCCAGAGCGATCGATGGTAATTTCTCAAAAGCAGGATTGTTGCTGAGGATGATAGGGACTCACTTTGGCTTCGTGACTAGTTTTTAAAATGGCTCCAGTGGTCACAAGATTTAGTGAAGAGATTTTATTTTAAGGCAAAGAAGAGTGTTCCTGGATAAGCTGTCGGGAGGTGGAATCAGCTGTGTTGAGAGGTGGGAAATTCCAGAATGATGGGGAGGAGACTGTTAACACTCCAGAGAGTTCTAGCAGGCATGTTCAGCCTCCAGCCTGTGTGCGGCTGCATATGGCTAGGGACAACCCAGCACAAAGCTGCAAACTTACTTAGAAACAGATTTTCCACAGTTTTTTAAATAGCTCCATTGCGTAGTTCGCAAGTCTGAACTCTGTAGATGATGATGCTGTTCTGCAATGTTAAAAGGTCAGGCTCTCCTCTCAGAGAATTTGATACCTCCTGAAGGTATCAGATGGAGACTTAGAAACAGAGTAACTTTGAATAAACATTCTGGAAGAGTAACTGCTCTCTGATTACCTGGATCACAACAGGTTCCAAATTGCTTAAGCAAAACCAATGTTTTCATGGCAGGAATATGGAGGTTGCTCTTGGGGAGGGGGGCACAAGGAGATGGTGAGCCAAGCTGTGTAGAGGGCTGATTCCAAGAGGCAGCAGTTGGTGGGTTCCCCTCCAGACACCGTGACTAGAATGAATCTTTGACTATCAGGGTGTATGGATCAGTTTGCTCTGGCCCCACCTTGTATCTCTTCCTAAGGTTGAGTATAGAAAGAGACCATCTGTTTAGTAAGCTTAGCCAGATGCAGGCCATCCCTTCAATTCCATGACTGACAGCATCCATTATGGAGGGCAATTTTCCAGAAGAAACCCGAGATGCTGATACATAGAGGAAGGTGTGGATGCTGGCAATGCTGGGAGCAGCAGTGAGCATCCTTGTTACCCCTATCTTGACCAGCTATGACTCCAGCAAACACCCAGAGCCCTCACTCCTGTCTCTTCTCCCAGCTCTCCTGCAGCCTCCACACCCAGACCACAGGAACACTGTATCACTGTGTACTCCAGGTTTATTTCCCAAGACAGGCATCCCAGTTAGGCAAGCGATTAAAACTCTCCAGTGTGTTTAGCAGGAGCAGCCCAGCAGAAGACCAGCTTGCTGAGTCTGCTCAAAAGTAAGGGGCCATCAATTTTCCACCTTGGGGATGCTAGGCTGTGAACAGTATTGTCTTTGCAGAATCATGACCCTCTTTCTGGTGAAAAGGAAGGGCTTCTTTTGACAGTCAACACGGCAGGCCTTAAAACCCTATTGCTGTTTTTAAAGTTGTTTCTATTTGAGGCCTGGGGCGCTGGTCCAGTGAGTAAAGTGCTTGCCATGCAATCGCAAGGAGCTGGATTCAATCCCCAGTATTTGTGTAAAAAGCTAGACATGGTGGCGTGTGCATTATCCCAGTGGCGGGGAGAGATGGCGCTCCCTGGCCACTCAGTGTAGCCTAATAAGCAAGCCCTGGGTCTCAGTGAGAGACCCTATGACCAGAAACAAGGTGCATGGCTCCTGAAGATGAACACTGGGGTTGACCTCTGGCCCACACACCTATACACAAACTTGTGTACCCCTGTGCCTGCACCTGCCCATTCATGAACATTCACCTGCAAATACACTCTCCAAGTTGTTTCTAGTAATTTCTTAGATTCATTTTAGTGTAGTTTATTAATTGGATAATTCACTTATGAATGTAAGTAATTGATTTATTAGTTAATGAGTAGATAAAAGAAACATATTTATGAAATGTACATTATAACACACAAGCGCCATGTGCTAGCCACTAGCTTAGGAAACAGCTTAGGATGCTTTCAGAGCATCTGTCAGAAGCTACCCCTCCCATCCACTCCATGGGAACCACTACTTTGGCTTTGGCATTCCGTTGCTTTGTTTTGCATCAGGTTTATGCCTCCAAACAGTGTGATGTTGCACTTTTTCATTTAAATGGTACCTCCCTTCTGTAGTCAGCAGTGTGCTTTACCTCTCAACATTGTACCTGTGATGTCCCAACATCTCCTGCTTCCCCCTACCCTCGGTGTAAGGACTCTCGAAGGTCTATGGCCATATGCGCAGTGTTCAGCATCCTGCTAAGATGAACACTATTGCCTGCAAATGTGAGATCTTGTCCACATGTCCTGGTGTGCGCATATGCAGGTGTAGTCATGGCTTGTCCTGAGCGGTAGATGTCTGCTCATTGGGGTTGAGTGTGCTGAGCTTTACAAGGGGCCATACAGTTTTCCAAGGTGGTGGCCTGATGGGCCCTGAAGTCTTGTATTTGATGTCCCTGAAACCTTGTGCCTTGGTTAGTGTTTGCCGCCTCGACTGGAGTTTTCTTTCTTACCAGCCTCGTGGTTCTTGAAGGGTAGTTGATTATGTTTTAAATTCCATTTGACTGACAAACATGTTCAGTTTCTCTGCGGCTTCTCTTTTGAGAAGTTCCTAGATAGGATTTTGCCTACTTTTCTATTGTGTGCTTATTGCTTTCTTGCTGATTTGATACTAATATGCAATGTCTGTTAGATATATAGTATAATCATATGTCATAGGCCATGACATATCACTCACTAACCATATGTCTTTATATCCTAGGTGGTAGCTTTTGTGGTTCATTTCTATGGTAGTATTTGGTCACCAAGAATCTCAGGCATAATTCCTTGGAGTTAATTAATAGTGTCCTCCTAGTTAGAGCCTTTCTGTCTTAAGATAGCTGTTTCTGTGGTCACAAACATATCCCTTTCTCCTGACTATTGATGATCACGGTTTTCACATTCTCCATCTCTCTACGCTCTATCTGGAATTGATGAACTATTCTTTATTTCATGCGTTGCTTACTTCATTGTAGGGACCAGATAATGTCACAAAAGTAGCCTAAAGGAGGATGTGCTTGTTTTGACTCCATTTCTGTCACTGCCTGGGTTTCTAGGCTGAGCTCCCAGACAGAGCATCATGCTCTCCAGTCAACACTGTTGGTCCCCTGTCCCCTACCCAGTTACATAAGAAAACACTGTCCTAAGCACTCCCCCGCAGTGGAGCCCTCAGTTACAGCCCTGGGAGTCCAGCCACCCTCCTGAGGTGGTTTCTATGGGGAAAGGTGGGCTGATGTCCTAGCAACAACAACTGGGAACCAACTTCAGCATTGCAGCTCTCTCTCCTGTGGCTCAGAAAGGCCTTTCTGGTTAGCTGTAGAGTCCTCGGGATGTAAACACAGGCGACCTGATTTTGCCCTCCACTTCCTCCTGAGTCAGAACCATTTGGGGTTAACTCAGGGAAGGGGCTAGATTAAGCCTTGAAACCAAGCAGCCTTGATGACAGGCAGTTTGTTGTGCTTGAGTGACTGCCATGATGGGTCTCTGGTTACAAGAACAGCACTAATCTCATCTCTGGAGAGCAGCCGTGGCCGTCCAGCTCCTGCCCTGTAGAGACAGGAGATACCAGGTCCCTCACAGGACCTGCACATACATTCAGCATGTCTCGCCTGGACACTGTGCGCTGACGTAGAGGCACAGGTGCTTCTGTCCTAGAATCCTCAGCGTCTAAAAGACAGCAGATGAGTGTCAACAAAGCCCAGCAATAAGGGTCTGATGTTTGGAGACCCTTCTACCCAGAGCAGAACGAGGAGTAGGCGTCTACTTACCTTCTTAAAGCTTATGTAATTTTTAGACCATGGAGTGGTCAAAATCAAGGGTAAGGGAGCCAGTTCTCACTTGCCGACAATCAAACAGATGCCACTGCACTGAAAATCTGTTTGACAACGCTACCAAAGCAATGTGGGGGAATGAAGCCAGAGTCCTGAAAGAGAATGTTGTAGGAGTCTGTTTGTGAAAATTCAAAACCAGGCTAAGCTGCCTATGGTGTTAGGAATCGAGGGAGTAAGGGATAGTGGCTTTAGTGGATCACCAAGGGAGGTCCCTGGGGATGCAGAAGGCTGGTTTTTTGTTTTGTTTTGTTTTGAAATCTTAGCACTAAAGAGTGTATCTATACTTAAGCTCTACACTTAAGGATGTGTCCCTTTTTACAGCATTGAAAATTGAAGGAAGAAAAGTCAAACCATTTTTCCCGACTGTTATCAGGGTCAGAACCCACCCAGAATGCACCTCTTCACTCACTTACGCGCTCCATGAAGTCAGTCTCCCCAGCTGTCACTTGTGGCCTCTGTCCTTCCCACAGACAGTGTCCTGTGCTCAGCACAGTGAGTTGCTCTGTGAGGCTTTCCAGGGTTCACAGGAACAACAGAAAGGGTGAGAAGACGTTCGTGGGGGAGCCTCCCTCCTAACACCTGGATTTCCAATGGTGATCTGGGGATGTACTCCCTAAGACATCATGTGACCCATACATTAGGAGTCTTCTGAGAAACAAAACCAATGGTGCGTGAGGAAGCACATTTGGGTGGGCATGTGCGGTGTGTGTGTGTATGTATGTGGTGTTTGTATGAGTGCATGTGTATCTCTACACACACATCGACACACGTTTCTTTTCACACGTATTGTCCTAGTTAGAGTTCTAGTGTAATAAATATGTGACCAAAACGCAACTTGGGGAGTAAAGGGTCTATTTCATCATTCAGCTTACAGCCCACCGTCACAGACAGTCAGGACAGGAACCTAGAGGCAGTAATTGAAGCAGAGGCTCTGGAGGAACGCTGCTCACTGCCTCGTTCTCCACGGCTTTCTTATACAGCTCGGGAGCAGCTGCCCAGGAGTGGCAGCACCCCTAATGAGGTGGGCCCTCCCACACCAATCATTGATCAAGAAAAATGTTCTATAGACTTGCCTACGGGCAATTTGATGAGAGTGTTTTCTCGGTTGAGGTTTCTCTTCCCAGCTATAGCTGTGTTTGTGCCAGGGTGACAAAAAACCAACCAGCACACACATAGGTTTCTCACCTGTGCTGTCCTCTGAATACAGGAAAGCTTTTAGCTGGAAAGATGCAGTTTCCTCATGGAGGAAGTCTAATCTGGTCTGTCCCTGGATCCCATCCTCCAAAGGCCCCATGTGCCATCATATTTCAAATATAATTGGAGTAGAAATAGACAAGGAAGGGTTGAACTGCTGACCTCTGGATGGCTATACTAACTACCCTAATATATAAACGTTAGTCTTTCCTATTACAAACACACAAAGAGTACAAGAGAATAGCAGAAACGTACACCTATCATTCACAATGATAACAGTGAACAGCCCAGTGTTCACTGCCCAGCCTAACTTGCAGAGAGTGATCAGCATCTCTGAAGACCACTGCGCCCCAGGGATTCCTTACTGCTTTGGCTAGAGGAAGACATTCTCCTGGATTTCATGTCCATCATTCTTTGTTACAGAACTCAAAACACACATTGCCCAGCAGTGGCTGTTTGGAGCCCTCACAGATAGTCAGGCTGCACACATTCTGTGGGTAGGTGCTTTTTCCCTCCAGGGTCTGGGCTTGGTCCATGCTGTCAGGGACAACTGCAGTAATGCCATCTCATTGTCATGGAATATTCCAGTCGTGCATGTGGCTCTGTTACCACATGGTCACTGACGCACACCTGGGCAGCCTCCAGTCCTTTGCTGGGACAGCTGCTACTCCAGCTGGATGATTGGCCTCAGTCTCCAGGTACACAAAGCCTCTCTCTCTCTCTCTCTCTCCCTCCTTCCTTCCCTCCCTTCCTCCATTCCTCCCTTTCTTCTTTCTTTCCACAGGTCTCATATAAATGAGGCTGACCTTGAACCTTCCCTTTCCAAGTGGTAGGATTGCTGGTGAGTCACCGCCTTGCCTGACTTTAAAATACTTTCTTCTTTTTTAAAATATTGGCTTTATTGAGACGCAACTACTTTGGCTAGGTTGTTTCATTTTTCTTAATTGAGAAAATCCCTCTGAGTAGGCTTGGCTGGCCTAGAACTTGCTATGCAGACAAGGCTGATCTTGAACTTAAAACAATACCTCCTCTTACTGACCATAAATCCCACCCTTAATCTGGCAAATTTCAGGGTTGCTAGAATCTTTGCAGCAATCCTTGTTTTTGTTTTCTTTTGTTTTTTTGAGACAGGATTTCTCTGACTTAGAACTCAGAGATCCACCTACCTTGCCTCTCAAGTGCTGGGATTAAAGGCGTGCGCCACCACCATCCAGCTGTTCCCAGCAACTCTTAACCACTCACATTTTGGGGCATTTAGAGACTGAAAAGAAAGTTCTTAGCAACAGTCTCTCCTCAGTCTCCGTGGTAACCACAAATCTGCCTTATGTCTCTATGACTTTACTCTTGTGGTCTTTTTGTATAAATATCATCATACAAGATGTCCCTTAGCCCTAGGTTTTAGTGGTCCCGGTTCTATCTCGCCTCCAGCCCCATCCCTCCTCCAGAGACCACAGTGACCTCAGCACCCCTCCCTTGTCCCTGCCCTGCTTTCCAGCTTTCTCTTGCAATGCCGGAGAGTTTTTGGATATGAAGGACCAGTCCTGCAAGCCCTGCGCAGAGGGCCGCTACTCCCTTGGCACTGGTATCCGGTTTGACGAGTGGGATGAGCTGCCTCATGGCTTTGCCAGCCTCTCGGCCAACCTGGAAGTCGATGACAGCATCACTGAGTCCACGGAGAACTGCACTTCGTGAGTCTGGGAGCCAGCACCCAAGTCTCCTGGGGAAGGGGCTGCAGGGCATCCTGGGCACTGTTGTGTGCTGCTCCTGAGGCAGGTGGGAGGACACCGCACTCCCTGGGGGTGGTCATGGGAGTGGGGGACTCCTGGGTGCCTGCTCCTTTGATCCATTCTAACATAAGCTTATCACTGACTAGCAGACATCTGTGAGAGAGAAACACCTAAAGAAATAGAGGCAGGTAGATGAGGAACAACAAGTGAATAATGGACCAGCAGGTTTAAAACAAAACCCAATTGAATTTTCTCTGTGGAATTTTGAGTCAGTAAATAAACTTTGTGACCCGGATTAGAACACAATGCACAAACTGGTTATCTTGCTGGCTTTGGTGCCAACCATCTAAAACTGACTGTGTGACATGTTGTGGATTTGGAGGGATCATGAATGAGATTCTCTAACTCCCTTGAAACCCCATGTCTTAGTCACTGTTCTATTGCTGTGAAGAGACACCATAACCAAGGCAACTTATAAAAGAAAGCCTTTGATTGGGAGCTGGCTTACAGTTTCAGAGGGTGAGTCCACGCAGCAGGTAGGAAAACATGGCCCCAGAGCTGTAACTGAGATCTTACAACCTAATCCACAAGCACGCGATTGGGCCTCTACTGGGCTTTTGAAACCTCTTCCAACAAGGCCACACTGCCCAATCCTTCTCAAACAGTTCCACCAACTAGGGACCAAGGATTCAATGATTTGAGTCTGTCGTGGCCAGTCTTATTTGACCCACCACATCCCAGTAACTAGGAATCACCAGCTCAGAAGGAGACCTTTGCCAGTCATTGAAAAGCTCAGTTCCCCCTCCCCATGGGGGGTCAGGGCTAGACAGATGAATATGTATTCCAGATGTGCCTTTTAGGGACATGGCCCTACAGCTGGATGTTCTACCTAGAGGGTTTTTCTTGAACCTACTCAGAAGCCCAGTGAAACTGGCATTCTGACTTCCATTCTGCAGTGAAAAGCTGGAGGCCCAGTGAGGTTAAGCATTCCATCTTGGTTTCCTAGCTCAAAACCGGCGGGACTGATCTCAGACGCAGTCCCAAGTTTCTACGGCTCCACACTGCCGCCTTCAAATCACATGACTGTGTACCAGGTGGTGGTGGGTTCCAGGGAGGAAAACATCAGGATAAAAAGCTCCACCAAGCAATTCTGACAATGTGTATGACAGAAAAGCAAATGTTCTCTTATACCAAAGCAAGTAAATGCATAGCACGAATTCTAATTGGTCTTAATAATAAAAACCCAGGGTCTGATATAGGGGTTAATGCTGAAGATCAGAGAAGCAGAGCAACCAGCCACCAGAGAGGTCTGTAAAAGAACTCTATCAATGCTTGGCCCGAAGGGCAATCCTGTCCTCAGGCTGCATCTCCAGACTGCGTCTGTCTCCACCAAACCTCTGACTGCACAATTCTTGTCTCCTCCCGCTTTATATTCCTCTCCCCGCCCAGCCATATTGCTCCTGTCTCCACCTCCCTAGTGCTGGGATTAAAGACATGGTATCCCAAGTGCTGGGATCCTCTTTGTGTGAGTTCTGTTTTTCTTTTAGACAGATTCAGTCTCATGTAGCAGGGTGGTCTTGAACTAACAGAGATCCCTCTGCTTCTGTCCCCGGAGTCCTGGAGTTAAAGGCGTGAGCCACCACTCCCTGGTCTCTAGTGACTTAGCTCTGCACTCTGATCTTCAGGCAAGCTTTATTTGTTAAAACATAAAAGCAAAATATCACTACGTAAATGTACTAAAAGGACCAAAGAATTGCGTTACACTTGAATTTCTCTTTTCAGATTTTGTTTTTGTGGTGCTGGGAGTTGAACCTGGGGCCTCACCCATGCTAACTCCCATTTCTGTGCTTAAATCTCTCAGGAGGACCAGTGTTTGAACCACACCATAGACATTTAATCATCCCCTTGCATTTTATTTATTTGTTTGTTTTTATTGAGAAAGTGTCTCTCTAAAATCTTGACTGGCCTGGAACTCATTATGTAGACCAGGCTGGCCTGGAAACTCACAGTGATCCCCCTGCCTCTGCCTCCCTCCCAAGTGCTAGGATTAAAGGCGTGTGCCACCATGCCCAGTAAGTCATCCAATTTTAACATTACTTTAGAGTTCAAGTTAACATATCATAATCACTATCGCGATAGCTTGGTGGGGGGCAGACATAGAGCTAGAAAAGATGCAAGCGAGAAAGGAGGGACTACTTGGGTTAAAATGATCTGGCGCCCATCCTGTGTAAGCCCTAATATCAAATGTTGTTTGACCAGGGATGGACAAGATGCGGATCATCAATCTATCTGCTCCATTACTTCCCAACCTTGGAAGAGGAAAGGTTCCTCCTCCCTGGAGACCGCAGTGAGAGTGGTGGAAATCATTATCTCTCACTGAAGCAGGATGTGCGTAGGTTAATAACAGATCGTGTTTTCAAGGCATAGACCATCACGGAGCCTGGATCTTAAGGCATCCAGAGACATCCCTAGGAGGGAGAGAGGATTTCTCCTCAGTAGAAATGGCCACCTGGAGAGATTTTAAAAGTCAGCAATTGAGCTGATACTATGAACCTAGCTCTGGCTTTCCTGTATGCAGTCCCGTTACTTCCCGTTTAGCTGGACCAGCATCCCCCTGCCTGATCCACCTTGCAACCTCCCAGCTCCTCTTCTGCTTCCCCTTTCTGCCTCCTCCAGGCCATGGTCGTGACTCCACCCAGCAGCCAGCAGGATGAATACTCATCTAAACACAACGGTTTCTTGCTCGGAACGCTGGGTTGAAGCCACCCATTGCTCTTGGGATGAAATCCAATCCTTTCCCACAGCCCGAGGAGGCTGCTGTTCTCCTCTTTTCTCTGCCTGTTTTGCCTGTGTCTCCCAAACATCTCCCCTGCTGCTGCCATGCCGCAGCTACACCAGCTGGTCAGATGCTTTCCTCCTGAAACCTTAGAGTAGCCCTTCCACAGGCCTGTCCCTAGCTGTCTTACTTGGCTCTTATGTCTCAGAATAAAAGTCATGTCCTCAAAGAAACCATCCCTGCACTAGGAGCCTCCTAAAAGAGACTCTGGTGTCAACTTGTCATTTTTTGTTTGTTTGTTTGTTTTTGTTTTGTTTTTTGAGACAAGGTTTCTCTGTAGCTTTGGAGCCTGCCCTGGCACCTTGTCATTGTTGTTACCATGCTTAGCACAGTTATTCCTATGTGACTAATTGTATTAGTTAAGTTTCTGTTCCCTCAACTTGGAACAGAATAGAAGCCCTAAGCAGGAGAGCACCGGCCGTGAAGCAGGAGAGCACCGCAGGAGAGCACCGGCCGTGAAGCAGGGGAGCACCGCAGGAGAGCACTGGCCGTGAAGCAGGGGAGCACCGCAGGAGAGCACCGGCCATGAAGCAGGAGAGCACCAGCCGTGAAGCAGGAGAGCACCACAGGAGAGCACCAGCCATGAAGCAGGAGAGCACCACAGGAGAGCACTGGCCGTGAAGCAGGAAAGCACCAGCCGTGAAGCAGGAGAGTACCGGCCATGAAGCAGGAGAGCACCGGCCGTGAAGCAGGAGAGCACCGGCTGTGTCTCCAGCACCTAACACATCATTTTCACAAACGTGACACAAAACTAACCATGGGAAAGAGGACAAACTGTACAGTCTCCTTGTCTGTTAGGATCCCCAACATCCGTGGATCCTGGGTGTAGGTCCCAGGACCAGGGCATGGGAAACAGTCTGCCGTCAAACACTGAGGTCCCTAGAGGGAATCAGAGTAAAGAGGAAGTGTTTAATCTAGTTCAATTCTGTTGTTGTGTTTAAAATGACCCGAAAGAAGGCAACTTGGTCGGGGGAGATGTGTTTATTTCTACTCCCAGCTCCAGGCTACTGTCTGTCACTGAGAAGCAAGGAGATAGGAACTTGAAACAGGAAATCATGCCACATTCACAGTCAAGAGCAGCGAGAAACAAACACATGCTTGCTTACGCTTCGCTAGCTTTTGGCTCTCTTACACAGCACAGGGCCCACGGCCTAGGGAACAGTGCTGCTCACAACGATCTGGTCCTTCTACATTAATAAACAGTCATCCCCACACACATGCCTGAGGATCAACCTGAACTAGACACGTCCTCATTAAGACTTGGAGCTGGAGAGGTGGTTCAGTGGTTAAGAGCACTTGCTGTTCTTGCAAAGGACCTGGGTTCGGTTCCTAGCACCCACACCAGAGCTCGTAACTGTCTGTAACCCAGTGAACCAGTGCCATCTTCTGGTTTTCATGGGCACTGCACACAGTGTGCTAATGTGTATGTAGGGCGACTCAAAGTCTTTTCCAGGTGATTCTGTCTTGTGTTTGTCGAGTTGGCTCTTAAAACTAAGCAGCACATCCATCAGCACAGCGTGGGGTGTGGCGTTGGGTGTGAGTGGATGGGAAAGAGTGGCAGGCCAAGTAACCGTGAACAAGAAGGAAAGAAAAATAGACGTCGACATTAAACACAGTAAACACTAAAAACGCAGGCAGATCACACCTGACTGGCCTATGGCTGGTCTAATCTTTTCTTTTTTTCTAAAGATTTATTTATTTATTATGTATACAGTGTTCTGTCTGCATGTATGCCACCAGACCAGAAGAGGGCACCAGATCTCATTATAGGTGGCTCGGAGCCACCATGTGGTTGCTGGGAATTGAACTCAGGCCCTCTGGAAGAGCAGGCAGTGCTCTTAACCTCTGAGCCATCTCTCCAGCCCTGGCTGGTCTAATCTTATACTCAGTCTCCTCTTCTTAAAAATGGTGGAAAGCCCGGTGCAGTGGTGCCCACCTTTAATCACAGACTCAGGAGGCAGAGGCAGGTGGACCTCTGTGAGTTCAAGGACTGACTGGTTTCCACAGTAGTGCAGGCAGACCAGGGATACACAGCGAGACTGTCTCAGAAACAAACGGTGGTGCTAAAAATGGTGCTGTCCTTGGTGGTGGTGGTGGTGGTGTTTTTCAAGACAAGTTCTCTCTGTGTCACCCTAGCTGTCTTGGAACTCACGCTGTTTTTCAGGCTGGCCTTGAACTCGAAGATTCGCCTGCCTCTGCCTCCCAAGTTCTGGGATTAAAGGCCTGCACCACCATGCCCAGCTAATAGGGCTATTCTTAAAGAATGTAATAGTGATTAAACAAGAGTTTAATATATATATGCAAAAGTTGTAGCCCAGGTGTGTTGGTTTGAATAGGAATGGCCCCAATAGACTCATGTGTTTGATTGCATTGTCCATAGGGAGTGGCACTATTAGGAGGTGTGGCCTGGTTGGAGGGAATGTGTCACTGTGGGAGTGGGCTTTGAGGTCTCCTATGCTCCAACTATGCCCAGTGTGGGACGCAGCCTCCTCTGCTGCCTGTGAATCAGGATACAGAACTCTCAGCTCCTTCTCCAGCACCATGCGGACATACTTCTTGCCAGGCTGAGAAAGAACTAAACCTCTGAAACTGTAAACCAGCTCAAGTTAGATGTTTTCCTTTATAAGAGTTGCCGTGGTCATGGTGTCTCTTCACAGCAATGGAAACCTCAACTAAGACACCAGGTCTTCTGGCATATATACCTCTGAACTCCGCACTTGGGACGTAAGGGTAGGAGGACAGAGAGTTCCAGGCCTGGGCTACATAGTGTATCTTTGTCTTAATGAAATAAAGGTGGGCTGGAGAGATGGTGGCTCAGTACTTAAGAGCACTGACTGCTCTTCCAGAAGACTGGGTTAGATTCTCATGGTGGCTGACAACCATCTGTAATTCTAGTTCTAGGGAATCCAGTGCCCTCTCTGATCTCTGTGGGCACCAGGCACACATGTGGTACATGCAGGCAAAACACCCATACACATAAAACAAGAATAAATCCACCTAAAATAATTTTAGGAAGAAAACGAAGGCTTAGAATGTGTAACTCAGTCGTAGTGCCCCCTCCAGCACATTCAAGGCCTTGGATCCAATCTCAGATCCTCAGCACTGATCGAGGGGTCGAGAAGAGTCTAGAGCGATGCCTCTGACACTAGAAACCAACCAAACATGTTGTTGTTATTGAATATAAAGTGTCTTCACCAGGGACAACACTATCAAACACCAGAACTGTGATGCATTTTGCAGATGTATCCCACTTAGGGCTTCCTTTTAATTATTCATCAAACCTCGAGAGTTATTTATAGCTGATACCATGGAGTACATCAGCATTGAATGCCTCTTTCGACAAGAGAATCAACAGTTAAGTTAGCTGGGTCATTTTGGAAGAATTTGGTTTCTTTCCATTTTGATAATAATACCGACTGTTACTGGGTAGTCGTGGCGCACATCTTTAATCCCAGCACTCAGGAGGCAGAGGCAGGCGGATCTCTGTGAGTTCAAGGCTGGCCTGGTCTATAGAGTGAGTTCCAGGGCAGTCAAGGCTACACAGAGAAACCCTGCCTCAAAAAAAAGAAAAAAAAAGAAAAAAGAAAAAGAAAAACAAAGCAAAACAAAACAATGAAACAAAAAACCCCAACTGTTGAGTTTTTTAAGGCTATGTTGCTTGGGCAGGCACAGGTGGACCCTGGGCACTGACTTAAAATTCTCCTAAAGGCCATTGTTAGGCAGCTGGGAGCCTTGGGCTAGACTCAGGCAAAACAGAAACAGCAGAGCTGCCTCAGTTTACCCTTTTCTCACATTATTTGTTTGCTCCCCTGAGGTCCCTGGTGCCGGGAGACTGAGGGACTTTATCATGCAAGACAAGGTTGGCTTCTGTCCACTCAGAATCCACCAGGCAGCAGGGAAGACAGGGAAGTGAAGAATACAAGTATGGCCAGAAGAGGACACCAGATCACAAAAAAAGCTTCAGGAAACATGCCGACCCCTTAAGCCCCTCCCTTTCCCTTTGGAACCTTGTTCCCAACACGTGAGATAAATATTTATCTACCTCTATCTCTGTAAGACCCAGTTTAATTAGAGCTGTATGCGCGGGCAGGCATGTGATGCTATTTATGGATCAGAGGCAACTTACCGGAGGTTATACCCATAAAGAAAAATAACCCCCTCACATAGCCCCTTAGCTAAGGATAGAGCTTTAAATGCCTCACCCTCCTCCATCCAGGCTGGAGTGTTGACTGACTTGGTTTTGTTGTTTTGTTTGGTTTTTTTGTTTGTTTGTTTTTGTTTTTCGGGAAAGTGTTTTTCTCTGCTGTTTTGGAGCCTGTCCTAGAACTCGCTCTGTAGAACGGGCTGACCTTGAACTCACAGAGGTACACCTGCCTCTGCCTTCTGAGTGCTGGGATTAAAGGTCTGTGCCACCACTGCCCTACTGAATTGTTCTTGAACAGGCAAGTACAGCTACTCTGAGTTTTGAGTTCAACACTGACATGCATGCCATGACCAAAAGACAGCCTTTCACGGCATCCCTCCCCATCCTCTGGTTCATGTTTATTTGTTTGTTTTCCTCCTCTCCCACAGTGTTCCCTGAGTCTCGGTAGAGAAAGTCGTGTGGACGTTCCCCTCAGGGCTGAGCATTCAGCTGTCACCCTTAGCTAATGGCTGTGAGTCTCTGAATTGACTCTTGCCCACTGCAGAAAGAAGCTGCTCTGGCCAAAGGTGGTAGCCCCAAATGGGACATCCACATGACTTTCTCTACCGCTGCTGACTTTTCTCTCCCGCCAGCCTGCATGGCGCCTTCCGGTACTGTGAAAGCTATACTGTGTTGGAGTTCTTGAGCAATGCGGTAGATAGATGTGTGCTTATTTTATCTATGCAACCTAAGTGGTTGATAATATATGAAAATTTTAAGGTAGAATGGAATTATGGAGAGGAAACAGACCAAGCTCGGGGTGTTCTTGCAGAAGCAGATAAACTGAAGGAAGACTCTTCTTTTGGACACCATATATCCCTGTCTATCCCTGGTTTACCTGGGACTCACTATTTAGACTAGGATGGCCTTGGACTCACAGAGATTCCCCTGCCTCTGAAGTACTGGGATTAAAGGTGTATATGGTTGCCGGTTGTGGTGGCGCAGGCCGGTAGGATTTGCTGAAAGAGNNNNGTGTATATGGTTGCCGGTTGTGGTGGCGCAGGCCGGTAGGATTTGCTGAAAGAGGCAGAGGCAGGAGGATCATGAGTTCGAGGCCAGCCTGGGCTATACATTTTTTAAAAAAAGTGTACATGGCTATGCTTGATACAAGGATGACTTCCTTCTTTTGTCTTTTTTTTTTTGTATTTTGAAGCAAGGTTTCTCTATGTAACAGCCCTAGCTGTCCTGGAACTAGCTCTGTAGACCAGGCTGGCTTCAAACTCACCAAAGATCTGCCTGTCTCTGCCTCCCGAGTGCTGGAATCAAAGGCATGCACCATCACTGCCCAGCTTTTCTTTTCTTTTTTTTCTTTATTCTTTTTTTGATTTCTTAACATTAAGTGGCATTTATTTAATTATTTATCATATTGTTTACTTATTTGTTTGTTTATTATAAGACTGGAGGAAGGATTAACCAAAGAGAAGGAGGAAGAAGCTTGTTTGAGGAAGAGGGCAAGCCCAGGGGTAAAGTTTGGCCTAGGAATTGAGAGAAGTTCCATAGTCTGCCATATAAAGTGTAGGCCAGTAATGTATGCCCTAATCCAAGAACAACAGGGAATCCTCATAGTGCTTCAGTCTTGTTTTCCTTCTGAACATCTCCATCCACGGTGTAGAGAAAGACTGTAGGATGCAGGGCCAGAGACAAAAAAAAGGCTACTCAAGAGATAATGTGGTAGGGAGCGAGGAGGAGCCATTGGGCCAGTGGGCAGAGTGAGCCGGAACAAACATGGCAAGACTGACCACCTTCGGTTTTCCTGCCAGACCCTTCTGAGAAAAGCAGTGTACATGTAGCCTTATAAAGTGGATGTTTCTGGAAAAATGAGTGGGATTAGCCTGGATGAGCTTCTGAGGTCTCGAGGATATGTTTGTTTATGGATTTTGACTACTTTGAGATTAAGCAGTTTTTAATTGGAAACCCAGACTCATCACTTGAAGGCTTCATGGTATTGGCCAAGGTACTCTCCAAGCCTTGGTTTTCTCATCTATTAAACGGAAAAAAATGGAAAAAAGTTCGTCCTGTTACTGATGAGCATAAATCATGAATATAAAACATGTGGCTCATAGCTACCTGACTTTACCTGCCACTCACCTCCAGTCCAGCTGTGTGAAGCATGGAGCCACACCCAGATAGCACCACTGTCTTCCTCTGGTTGGCTATGCCTTAGGGCCTTTGATCTGCCTCAGAGAACCTGCTGTTCTTGCTGTTCTCTGAACATGTTCAGGTCTTTATCAGTCACTGTTCTATTGCTGTGAAGAGATACCACGACCACAGCAACTCTTAAGAGAAGACATTTAGAGCCAGGCAGTAGTGGCACACACCTTTAATCCCAGCACTCAGGAGGCAGAGGCAGGTGGNCCTGGTCTACAAGAACTAGTTCCAGGACAGCTAGGACTGTTACACAGGGAAACCTTATCTCAAAAAACAAAGACAAAACAAAAAACAAAGAGAGAGAGAGAGAGAGAAGACATTTAATAGGGGGCTTGTTTAGTCTGTGACCATCATGGTGAGATGCAGGCATGGCACTGGGGCAGTTGCTGAGAGCTTTACATCCTGACCCACAGGCAGAGAGAGGGGGAAGGACAGAGAGGGAAGGAGAGGGAGAGAGAGACTGGCCTGGCATGAGCTTTTGAAACCTCAAAACCCACCCCCATGACACACCTCCTCCAACAAAGCCACACCTCCTAATCCTTTCTGAACAGCTCCACTAACTAAGGGGCAACCATTCAAATATATGAGCCTCTGGGGATCATGCTCATTCAAACCACCGCAAGGTACAAGTTCCAGCTTTTGACTCCTGAGTCTGGAAATCCCCAGAATCCCTAACAGGAGAACATGGAATCTAGCACATGGCACAAAGCCTTGTGGGATGTGCTGCCACCATAACTCTCGGTCCCTGTTCTTTCCCAGGTCCAAGTGGGTTCCCCGAGGAGACTACATCGCTTCCAACACAGACGAATGCACAGCTACTCTGATGTACGCCGTCAACCTAAAGCAGTCCGGCACAGTTAACTTTGAATACTACTACCCAGACTCCAGCATCATCTTTGAGTTTTTTGTAAGCGCCTAGCCTGAGGAGAGGGAGGAGGGGTTTACAGAGAGGTCAGGAACCTCTGAGGTTCAGATTTGTTTATAGGAATCAATCACAAGTATAGCCATGTTTGGGAAGTATTTTGGTTTTCACTCTAGAGAAAGCTGTGAGCAAAATGGGCTGAGGCCTGGGGATCTGAGGAGAAAAGGCACAAGGCAAAGGACACAGATGGTGAGGATAGAGCCTGTGGATTTCCTAGATGCTTCATCCTGTTCAGACTTGTTATGACTTGCAAGTGACTAAACTGCAAATTCTTTCTCTGGGGTCAATGTTCAGACATCGTTGAGTGTAGCTTACTTATCTGTTCTCGGTTTGGGAACTGGCAGCCCCTCTCCCACGAGAGCAGTGTAATAGAGCATCAGGAAAAAGGGAGTGAGGTCCTCATCTCCTCAGAGGGCTGAGCCTCTCATCCCAAATCCCTTCTGCCTCAGGTCCAGAATGACCAGTGCCAGCCCAATGCTGATGGCTCCAGGTGGATGAAAACTACAGAGAAAGGATGGGAATTCTACAGTGTGAGTACCACACCAGCCGCCCCCACGATCCCGGAGGAGGGGCCGAGGGCCCTAAAGGGGAGCTTGCGCTCCAGCGCCCTTGGAGGGAGGAGTACTCTCCTCGTGGTTGATGGATTAGGCTATATGGTGGCCAGTTTGCTCCTATGACTTTATCCCAGGAGCCAGAGCTTTCCAGCTTTGGGGCTGGGTTTTCTGTAAATCCAGAGAATTATCGAATGCCAATCTCCCTTACTGTCGATTCCTCTGGTCCTATAAGAGATGCTTGTAGTATATATGATGCAAGGACCATGTGTGGAGGATCAGAGAAGCGTGGGAGAGGGTTAGAAAGACAAAGCTTCAAGAGGCCACGCTGAGGAAGAGGAAGGAAAGGGTCAGAATAGGCTCTGCTTATTCAACGAGGGACCAGTGAGGCAAATTAGCAGGGCCCGTCTTTGTGATGAATTAACACCTACCTTATGTCTTTTTTTAAGGTTGAGCTAAATAGAGGCAATAATGTCCTCTATTGGAGGACCACAGCTTTCTCAGTGTGGTCCAAAGTGTCCAAGCCTGTGCTTGTGAGAAACATTGCCATAACAGGTACAGAGAACAGGCTCAGATCTGGGGTCTGCTGCCAACTTCCTGGACTCTTCGTTTCTAGGGGAGGGTGGGCATTGGTCCCCAGGGTCTCAGTGTCTTGGATCAATCTTGATTTTCTATGCCATTCTTTCTCCCCAGGGGTGGCTTACACTTCGGAATGTTTCCCCTGCAAGCCTGGCACATATGCCTCCAAACAGGGCTCCTCTTTCTGCAAACTTTGTCCAGCCAACTCTTACTCCAATAAAGGAGAAACTTCTTGCCACCCATGTGATCCTGACAAATACTCAGGTGATGTTTGGGGGAGCAGGATACGGAGGAGTGGGTACCAGTGAACATGCAAAGGAAAGCGGGAGACCCATCCTGTGGGGGAACAGGATGCAGAGGAGGAGGGGGTACCAGTGAACATGCAAAGGAAACAGGAAACCCATCCTGCTGGCCTATTACTGAAGACAATAATTCTTTGTTGGTTTTTGTTGTTGTTTGTTCGGTTGCTTTGGTAGGAAAGGGGGTATTAAGATATGTTGTTGGAGGCCACTTGTTCATTTCCTGGCCTCCCAGACTCC